>JACXGJ010013223.1:0-16640 GCA_016801105.1 Esox niger | reverse complement strand
TGTGTGTGTGTGTGTGTGTGTGTGTGTGTCTGTGTACACACTTTGATCACACCTTAACACTGTAGTAATCCAAAAACAAGATGACAGGGGATTGGACAGCACAAGTGAATAGAAAGACATTTATGACATGAGTGATTTGTCGACACTTAGTTTATAAATAGTAGACTCGGCGACATGACGTCGAAACACAGCGGGTCAATTTCCGCAAAAACTGAGAGCATTGGATTGTGAGTGTTTTCCGCTGTTTTGGTCCCATAGCTGTTACGTGGCGACAGCGTGAAGATAACATGTATATGTGCCTGTTTACCGTGTGAAAGCCTTGCCTCACCGCAGTGGTCGCGTTCTCTTCCCACAACCAATGTTTGCGTGCCAGTGAATGGAATTTGATATAGTCACCTGATTCGTAAAATACCTATTCAGATGTTGCGCGATATCTGGCATGTGTCAGTAACGTCTGAGCAGGCGAACACGACCATCATCTGCGGTGATGCTGATGCCAACGTCACTTCGCTGAGTCTAGCTTGAGTATCCCATCTTGCCTCTAGGTAGCTGGTAGTAGATTGTACTGCCCTGATTTCACTCCAGTCCCCTGTTGGGTCAATGCTACTTGACTGTACATGAATTTTAAAGCATTATACATAACAGAGCCCTATTATGTCCAGAAATGAACCTTTGCAATGCTCCGTGTCTCTATCCAATGATGAAAGCTGACTGGTCTCTATGATTGTTCTACCACACTAGTCACCGCTGCTATTATCTTGTCCACCAGTGCTCAGATGGTCTGGTGGGCCAAAACTTCATACGTGGCCTTTATTAACCCAATAAAAAATCAGGAATAAGACCTGACCCATAGCCCTAGGCTTGATTTCAATGAACTGCCTCCTCCTGAACATCTCCCAACTCTCATCCGACTGGCACACCACGTATTTTCTGATTGGGCGCCGCAACCTCTGGTGTGATTGTTGTTCACTCCCACACGTGACTCAGGCACGAGTCGTTGGTGTTTCGGGTTTCAATGCGTTTTGCACAGTGACCCTGCGGACGAGGTGACTACAGCTACAACTGTTGGAGCATGCAGCTGCAGTGGCATGCAGTGCTGTTTTTCCTGGCGGAAGCACAGAGGCTCAGAGTCATACGCACGGGGAAGGGTAGTTTAAGGGCAAAGAGGAAATGAGAACCTGAGGACATTTGGGGTTGAGGCGGAAATGCTGACCTCCAGTCTTATATTGTCAGACGGCCACGTTTATTATTTTCTAAAGACTCTGACTAAACTGTGGTGCGAGACGTATCATCTCTAATAAATCCTACGCTGGCTACACTAGTGTTTTGAGACGTGATGCATTACAGTAACAGTGTGTTGACTAAACTGATGGACAGGCACAGCACATACCCTCCATCACCAAACACGCAAACAAGTCCGTTTCAGGAGGAGCTCAGAACGACCCTAGCTCCAGAGCACTTGGTTTTGACCCGCGGCCCCCGCCTGTCTTCCTGGCCGGCCCTGTGGGCCCATGTAACAGAGTATGGCCTGTCCCTGTCCTGGTCCCGGTGTCATTGTCACGTGTAGTTGTGTCTGCTTTCAAAGCTGCGGAATGCAGAGGGGGTGGTGAGCTTCCTCATGGACAGGCTGTCTGTCTTGGTGTCAGGCCTCGCCCCAGACTTGCTCCTCAGGAAGGGGTTCCTGGGTCCCCCCAGCCCCCCACGGCCACCGCGTTCTGAACCCCTCTCCATCCTCTCACTGACCGACAGGCTTTTCCTGTGTGAAGGAGGGGCCAGAGATGGGTGGGAGGATTCGTCCGAGGAGCAGCTGTTGGCCCGCTCCAGCCGAGAGAAGGTGGCACAGAAGGGGGTCCCGCTGGCGCCTCCTAAACCTCCCCTAACGCGGTGGGGTTCAGGAGCCGGGGCCAAGTCATCCGGATCCTCAGAGTCGGACTCTGTGTGGCTGAGCTCCGCCTCGCGCTCCGGGTGGGAGGAGCCCATGTCTGGAGCTTTGTCGAATGGGAACGAGGTGGAGCCCCCAGGGGAGTGGGAGCGCTCGGCGGGGGGGTAAGGGGCGGAGACACACCTGGTGTCTATACAGTCGGTGATGCTGGTGTACTCAGCCGCCTTGACCTGGACCCCCGCCCCCAAGCCTCCGTAGCAGACCCTCGGCGTGAACACCAGGCTGTGAGACTTAACAAGCTGAGGCTCTTCCAGGTAGCCCCCGCCGCCGGTGGACAGGTAGCGGCTGCTCTTGGAGCGCTCCAGGAGGCCCGCGGACGGAGGCGGGGAGGGGTCCAGCTCCCACGGCGGCATTGTGTTGTCCGGGAGCAGGTTGGTGGAGCATAGCGACAGGTCCGCAGCCGCGCTGTCCTCAAACACGCCCTCTGTCGGCTTGTCTCCCAGCCCGCTGCCTCCGCTGTAGTCTCTGCCGCTTGACAGCACCGCCTCCATGATCTCAGAGTGGAGCGAGGAGTCGCGCTGGAACGGCGGGGCCATCCTCAGCGGGTCCAGGAATGCCTCGGCAGGCCCTGCCTCTTCGGACGCCGACACGAAGATGTCAATGCAGGAGGAGGGCCGGTGCTGTTGGGCGACGGACAGCATGGCTAGGGGGAGGGGTTTAGACTCCTTGGGGGCGGTGCTGGAGGTCACCGACTGCGAACTGTTGGCTCGGTGCAGGCTGAATGAGCGCTCCTTGGCAAAGCGGTCGGCCCTGTCGGCCCCGGCTCGCTCGCGGACGCCGCCCACAAAGAAGGAGTGGCTTCGTGTGCGAGTGGCGAGGCCGGTGGGGGAGGGCGGTGACATAGAGCCCTCAGCACCCACTTCCAGGGCCTCCGGGAGCCGGTAGGCGTTCCCCTCTTGGCTGTTGAAGCTGCTCTGGCGTAGGATGTACGCGGCATCCGGACACTCACCCTGCCGCAGCACGTAGGCTGAGTCCGTGCAGTCGGAGGAGGTGCGTGAGCGGGCCTTGTTCACCTCGCCCCGCTCCACCCCGGTGACCCGCTCCAGGGCCACCGCGATCCGACCTATCAACTCCTCCATCTGTGCCAGCCGAATGTCCACAGTCTGCAGGGAAGCCTTCATGAAGTGCTCCCTCTCATTCACCTCCTCCAGACGCATGGCCATGTTCTCCACTCTGAAACAGGGAAGAGACGTCAGAGTCAGGGACATGCGAACACGTGCACTTAATGTAACGTTTGGTAGTGTTCCACAACATGTTGGGATTTGATTCCGGGCATTCAGCGATCAGTGTCGTCTTGATGAGGTGAAAGTTGTTAGTCTCAGTGGTTCAGAAGCTTGGTTGATGAGGGCCATGGGATGCAAAAAGAAACTGTCCAGGTTTTTGGACATGATTGAGCTCTGATTACTGAATCATAATTGAAACAAAACGTTACGGTGCTGGGATGTTGCCCAGGAGTCATACAGGACCTGGATGGATGGCAGACACAGACCCAAACCAGGTCGGGGACCAGGTTTGACTTTGACTGAGATTTTGTCAGCTGCTCTGAAGTGGTATACCTGCTTGCTGTGCTATTTCTGTAATCTATGCGATGTTGTAAACCCACCGGAGATTGTGAGAGATAAGGGTCAAATCTGAAGTAGAACTTGTCCGGTTTGTTCAGCAGAGCTGGGTCAGAGCTGCAACTACAGAGTCTTTTGTTTTGTACTTGATAACCTATCTGATGCCTTTACAGACAGACAAGTAGTGTACTCTGGAAAATGAGACGTGGTCAGCACGAAACAGGTGTACAGGGATATTTACACGACAGCGGCAATTGTTTAGCCTTGATCCAGTATATCAGAAAGGATTTCTGAATCATTAATCATTAATCAAAATTTGGAGCTCTTGGATTCTGTTGGATGTAAGTACACATTGGAAAGATCATTACGGTTTTCTCTGACCTCCACTGACGGGGCTTGAAATCTGACTCATAGACATAGGAGTCATTGGCAGTAAATCATCAAATTACGATCGAGTTTTGGGTTACAAAGTCAAACAAACAAACCTATATTTCCCTTTTTTGGATACAATTCATGAGCCTGCGATACATGCGAAACTTCAATATGAATGTGCAAAAATCCAACCTTTCTGATGTGACACGGATCCTCTCGTCATTTGAGGAGTTGAAGCGGTCATCCTTCTCACGGAAGTACTCCTCGATGCACTGCTCCTCAAAGTCATGCACTTTCTTCAGCTCATCTTCAGTGATGAAGAGCTCTGCAATGGAAAGAAGCAACATGGGAGCACAATTGGAAACCGGGAGGGATTCAATTGTGAAGGATTTCTTTGGGACCTGGCCCATGTACTTACTGAGGCCATAGTCTCTCTCGTCATCGTCGTGCTTCCGCCAGCGACAGCACAGGTGCTTGAGGACCATGGTTATGTGACTGAAGATGATGAGTGGAGGTGGGAGGATTGGCCGCTCGTAGAAGGTCATGATGAGCTGGTACCTTTGGAACTTCCACACCTGGTTGGAGATGGACTTCACCTCAAAGAAGGTGTTGCTATGACAAACAGACCATAACAACCAAAATGTCAAACCAACCCACAAGGTCAATGAGATTTATTGACAAATGTTGTTGCAACAGGTTAAATAAATGAATGCCTATGCAGATGGAAAACACTCAGCCCCACCATTCCAACCACCTACTCATGTAATCCAGACCTTAATTCATCCTTTCATTAATATACTCCAGCTACAACTGTTAGTAGTACTACTCCCACAACTACTACCTCGACTACTATTACTACTGTACTACTCCTGCTACTAATATTATAACATCTACCACGTGACTTCTGAGTGGTGATTTATCAAGGATCTGAATATGTTGCTAAGCCAATCTATGTTTTTTATTGGCCTTAAAAGGTTGCAATTTAACAGCCCTTAGCAACTGCAGTTGTAGCATTCATGTCAGACAGAAATATATCGAATCATCCATGTAACAGCCTCCCGTCTGCACTCAGAACACGTCACAGACAATGCACGGTTTTACACAAGGATGAATCACAAGGATCACACATGGAAAAGAGCTACATAACAGCCAACTGATGCTTGTGCAATACTATAATCGTCTGAAACGGCCATGGTGAAACCATCAGTAAAACTGTAAAACTCTGCATGACAGAAACATAAAGCCATTCAGTGAACAGGTTGGCCTGTCTAGAAACAACACTAACCACAACCTCTTAACTGGTGGAGATCTGAGCACATTAGACAGGTTAAGATATATCTCAGCAAGCGTGTGGCTGTGTGAGCAGGAGATAGGGCTGTTTCTGGACATGGCCCTTGTATATATGGGCAGGTGGGCATACGTAGATTCTTGGTCTACCAAGAGCGAGCGAATGAGAGAGGACATACTTGAAGACGGCAATGAGCAGGTTGACCAGCAAGATGTTGGCCACCAGCAGATAGCAGGCCATGATGGCAGGAACGATCCAGGCTCCAGTCTTGCAGGGCGGCAGAGCCACGACGTGCCCATCCTCTGTGGTGATATTCTGGCCACACGGAGCTGGACACAACAACACAACGCCAAGGTCAGGGTGGCATATACGGTTACCTGTCTGTTAGGACTAAACAGCCTGAATAGAGTGTTGCAGACAAAACCAAATAAAGGCAATCATACTACGAAAGACACTTACTTCACAAAACCAATAAACATCCAGACAAGAAGAACAAGTCAACATAAAGGTTGAACACAATCAAATGAAAGAAAAATGTTGCCGTACAGACATACATGCAAACCCAGGCAATCATATAGAACAATCATTATCATTAAGCTGACATGTAAAATGAATAAACCAACAAAAACAGGCTTACAAATATTTCCAGTTTTGCAAACAAACAGGAGACATACTATACTGTGTATGTATATGCATCTATTTCGGAGGGGATAGGAAGGAGTGAGCACTAAAATGGAAAGGTCTAAAATGTGCTGAAATGTATACCTCAAAATATATTCAAAAATATATTCACGTCAATAACTTGCATTTCCAATATATTTAAACATGGCACTGATGTTTGAAATATATTGTCACATATACACTGTATGTGCAATAGCCTAGCTGAATAATGATTGTATCACAGTTCAATTGAAATGTATTTAAGATACATCACACGTTTTTTCCATCAGTGATGGTTCAGTTGCTGTGGCTTATAATGGGGACACTCAGCACTTTCACTTTGGATGCTCATTGGTTGGTTTGCCTATGAGTCGTTATATAATCATTATATTCATACTCATCTCTGGATTTCAACTGATCACACAGGGCAGCCCAAAGGTAGAGAACTGAAGTAATTTTCTCTCGGACTCGCAATTTTACACTCACAAAAAAAGTGGTTTGAAAACTCTGACAACTGAACCACGTGAAAAAACAGATTGCTGATGATGACAGGATATGTGTGTGTGTGTGTGCGACTAAGTGAGCGAGTGTGTGTGACTGTTAGTCAATTCATGTATGGCTGTTTGAGTGTGCGTGTAAGAGATAGCTGTATTAGTCATGTTAGTATTAGTATTTTAGTTTTTTATGAGAGTAGGTAAAAGTACATTATTGTGACTTTTTAGGGGCGTGTCTCGATGACTTTCTAGAGGCGTGTCTAGATGGCTTTATATGGATGGCCTAGTGAAAGCAGAGCTGGCTTGGTGGATGGCATTAATGATTTGATCGAAGGATTGACCTGGCAGGCTGACTTTTATCAAATTAAACAAAATTGTGGAAATTTCAGAGGAGCATATGTTTAAAAAAATAACAGACTCCTTTGAGATTTATTAATAAAAACAAAAAAATTAACCGAATGAAATCAAAAAAGAGTGCTAATGCCATGAAACACAGTTATTGACCTGTCAGCGTGTCGGGCTGCATGCATATCCATAGAGATGGTCAAGAGGCCACACCTCCTAGCTTCGCCATTGATAGCTTCTGTGACCGCGTGGGCATCGCCACTGAGGAATATCTCCATCTCTTCTAATTCTATGAATAAATTGGTGGTCCATAAAAAAGTGCATACTGCCACCTACTGTGCAGAGTGTGTAGAATCTAAACAGGCATAAAGCGAAGGTTGGTGATTTATTGCCACCTCATAAAGATAGATAGAGGACCTATCTGATGTTCTTGCATGGACAACTCCACAGAAGGCATATGCCGTTTTTAGGTAATCAACTGGGTGTTCATTGGACAGTTATTGGCTGATCCATTTTAATTAGCTAGTAGGAGTCATGTCAAACTGGGTCATACGGCATGATCAGCCAATAACATTAAATGTCCCACCAAACCAACTATACTAAGTTAGATGGGTCTGCCTGTGCATCCACAGACTCCCTGTTTTGAGATATGTAGGGACATGTCCTCTATCTCTCTGTGTGTACCACTCAAAGTGCTTGAATGTTTGCTTTCTTTGGATCAAAATAAATTGGCTGATTCGTCCTGCTGACCTGGATAGAATTGTGGGTTCTCTCCTCAACCAAAAGGACGTCCCACGCAATTGACTTGATCAAAACGCTGGAAAATGTCAATGGCACTGCCCACGCTAAAACAGGCATCTATCCATCTCTATGGGCATATTTGCCTAAGCAGCCCCCAGACCAGGGTGCAATGACGGCGCGGCAGTGAGGCTGGAATGGTGTAGGGATGAGAGGGGACAGGGGTGGGTCTAATTAGCGATTTAGTGGCATTCTGATTGGACATAGTAATGCTGGTATGGACCATTATTACGCCAGGTTCCATGAGCTCGAAACTGATTTTCGATCATCCAGAGTTTTGAATTCAGCCTGTGCTTTAGCTTCCTACTATGCACATCTGAAACAAAGAATGACAGCATTATTTCAGATCTCTTCGCTTTGGGCTAGTCCTTCCATTCTATACACTCTCCCACACGCAGGCACGCACACACACTCCACAGAACAGACGGCGCATTCAGAGAGCAATCATGTACCTTATTTGAGTCAACAACCAATTCACTGAGTAATATTTTCTGGTGTTAGACATCCCCTGAGCTCATCACTATGATAAGGTGACCAGTCAGTGATCTGTCCTTCCTGCTGTGGTCAGAAAATTACTGGCAATATTACATTCGCACGACCCCCATGAATAAGAGCCAGTTCAGCAACCAACGGCTTTTGTGGCACTAACATATGTCACTCTAAAACTCGGTTTCAACTGAGAGATGTCAAGTGCATGGTATTTTAGCACCTGGATGAGTTCAGATAGTCTGGC
The DNA here is from genome assembly GCA_016801105.1 of Esox niger. Lineage (NCBI taxonomy): Eukaryota > Metazoa > Chordata > Actinopteri > Esociformes > Esocidae > Esox > Esox niger. The sequence goes on along the minus strand of JACXGJ010013223.1, from coordinate 8,449 downwards.
GAACGTGTTGATGTGTTTCTGTTAGGCAAACGTGCTGCCGAAAATGTGATGCACTTCACCGGACATTTGAGAAATGTACAGCTCATCCATAAGCATTTAAGGCTTAACCCATTCGGGCCCCCGGTACTGTTCACAACGTCCAACATGTGTGTGATGCATCAGAGTATGTTCATGGTTGCCTTGTTGATCTGGTAGCTATAGATCTGACCCAACTGGTCTCTCCAACAACCTACATTCTGTTGCCAGAAAATCCTGGCTTGATGTTGACAATAACTGATGCTGAAAAGGACAGATGCTCTGATGGACCAAGGGAAATTCTGACTTTTGTGGGGGGGGGGGGGGTGTCTTTTGACAGTTAAATGAAGCAGGCTTTTGCAGAAAAGCCAGTGAAACTGCAGCTCGCCGTGTCACACCGAGACAGCCTGGGATTTAGATGCAGACTAATGGCGAGGGTCTGGCAGTCTCAGCCACACGCAGGCCTATGGCGTGTGGCCTGTCTAGGAGGAGATACAAAGTAGCCAGGCGTTGTGGAGAAGATGCATTGTTTCTGTTCCAAAGAACACCGAATGTGATGTAATGTGATTTTTGGATTCAAATACTATTGGAAGTGTGTGTGTGTATGTGTGTGTGTGTGTGGGTTGGCGAGGTGGGCAGCCTTACGCTCCATGCTTGTCTCTCCACCACTCAGCCATCCGACCCCCCCCACACATCCACCCCCCCCTCGTGAGCTTACGGTCGATCTGATCAGCGAACACCTCTCCGTAGATCATCCAGTAGGGCATGAAAAAGATGTTCCGGGCCAGCATCCAGGATGGGTCCTCGTTTGGGTTCAGGATGGCTTGCCGGGCCACCCCAAAACTCATCAACACCACCAACATGATGATCACAAAGTACATCATGTCAATCATCTGAGAGAGAGAGAGAGAGAGAGAGGAAGTGGGAGGGAGGAGAAAGCCAGAGAAAATAAGACATTTTTGCTGACTACGTGTCATTCCACTGCAGGCATCAAAACCTCTCGAAATAATTATTAACCAAATTCCATGTATGTTGTGGAGACATTTTCAAGCTCATCAAATATTTTTAGGTGTGCTTCATCTAAGAAACCATTCTTGTATTTTAGACTGAATCCCAAAAAGGAGCATTATCTGTAGGTGACAAATTTAGTAGAACAAAAAAAACCTGTCTGACATGTAGAAATACAGAGATAAAGCCAGATGGAAATACCAACAGCGCGGCATGGTGAATCCCCATTCTCCAACCTTCTCTCAAAGCTGCATTTTCATACTCCACATCACACAATTCAACGCATTTGATTGTGCAAGCTGTGGCAGAAGTGATTTTCCACCATTTTTAAAGGCATGACAGCTTTTATGCACACAGCCAGTGACGGATTGGATAGTCTTGACTCTGATAACACACTCCTCGGAAAAACATAAATATCCCAAAAGAAATCCCACCAGGCGTCTCATCACAGGCCCATATTTCAAAGCACATTGAGTACAAGGATTACACAGTCATCATTGTATGGAACATGGCAGAACAAGCAATGTGAAGAGACACACAGTGTATCACACAGTGTCATTGACAATTTTATAATGTATTTCTAATTTGTGTCTTACGAAGTCATTTTTAGTCATATATTTTATATATATTTTTTGGTATTTTTGTGCATTTCACATAGAATTTGCGGTGCACAGAATGAATAGCTGTTAATCGTTAATTAAGCATGCGAAAATAGACTCCACCCCCTTACCATCTTGCCGATCATCATGACATAGGGACCCAAGTATTTGTTGACGCCAAAAATGTCGAGCAGCCGGATGTACCAGTAGATGATGTTGACACAGTAAATGACCCGGCCGTAGCTCATGAGCGGCGGCTCCTGGAGGCGGAGAACCATCCCCACTGAGAAGATGAGGATGGCCATGAGGTCTGTGATGTTCCAGTACTCCTGAAGCCACACCTTCACTTTCTGCAGCAGCTTTCCCGGCTCGGACATCAGAATCTAGGAGTTGGTGACGTAGAGTGAGTGAGAGAGAGAGAGAGAGAGAAAATGGAAGGACTGAGGGGAGCATCTCAGCATACTGGCCAAAAGAGGGCAGTGTGAGTCCGTTTATACAAGTTATTTCTATATGAATGGATTCAGGCGTGTACACTAAGATGAAAGTGCGTATACAGTATTTTTTTAGGATGATTATAGTATTGGGAAACCGGACCTCTCTCATCTTCTCGATGCCATTGGTGAAGATGTAAGCGATGACGATCCACTCCTGTGGTGAGGGCCACAGGTCCATCTTCACCAGAACAATGTAGTTGAACAGCATCAGGTACGCCACATAGGCCAACTGGGGACAAACGTACAATGTCAGGGTCACTCAGAGCATATAGGGACTCTACAGTGAATGCAGGGCCTCCAAAGATGTGGTGTCGCAAGTGGGTCTTAATTAGTCTTCTGACATTGTTTCAGTACAGGAAAATTAGGTCGTAACATTATATAGGCAGAACAATTACACTCTGGTGTCTCCAAGTAATAGTGTGACAGGAATGACTTGCGGATAACAGTATAGAGTCATAGCAAACACTTACGGTCTCCTCAATATCCAGAGGTTAGTACAGTAATGTAGGGACCTCACGAAGCCTGCTTTATGAAATAGAGTAGGTTGTGGGCCCTTTCTGCAGCTTAAATGATTACTGAACTGATGATGTTCAGTGAGCAGTAAAAAAATACAATGCAGTGTGACAACACTGCCCATACGCATTTTCATGGCTGGTTTGCAGATTGGACAAACACAGCAAGGGAGCAAAAATCAACGAGGTTGGTTCTGAATGCAAAGCAGATTGTGAGACTGAGTTATCTCCCCCTGAAACAAACGCATTCATTTTACATGGGTTTTTTTCGGACCCACACAGCGTTAGAGAGCAAGAGAACAGCTCTCCTTTCTCTTTTTCAAAGTTGTTTTTATTCTCTATGAATTAGAGATAACGCTCCCCGCTGCGGGTGGCTTGCCTGGTTTTCATTGGACCGGCAGATGAAACAACCACCATGGAGCGTGGAAGATAGAATATGTCCAGCTGGTACCAACAGCGCGCTGACAGAGGACACATGCATTGGGTCACACACTGCGTCGCTAAACCGAGTTATCCACGTGGATCCTTATTATTCCCCCCCCCAAATAGAACCTTAATGCCTCCCGATCGCAGTAAACTCACTGTGTGAAACCAGAACTTGACGATGGGGGCGTTGTAGAACTCGTAGATCTTCCGGCCCATGGGGATGAGCCGGTGTCGGTTCTGGATCTCCCCCACGCCCTTCTTACGGGACGCCTCCGTGCTTACCTTACCCAGCATGGCCTGGGGCATCACACCCAGAGAGGAAGACAGAGGAAGACACAGAAGTACAAAGATACAGGAGAGAGGGGGGGCAGAACGACAGAGCGTCAGAGCTGTTGCTACACCTCGTCGCATTAGCATAAGCAGGCACAGGCAAAGCCATTGAACATGTAGCATGTTAGTGACTGAGGTTTGGTGGGAATGATGACACAAAGGACGCAGACAAACACTTATGGATCAAGTCTCGGACGACAGTGACAGACAGTAGAGAGAGAAAGAGAGTAGAGAGAAAGAAAAATAGGCAGAGCGAAGAAGAGAGCGGACAGCAAAAAGAAAGATGTCTGACGTCCATTTTCCTCGGACTCTAACACAGTTTGTGATCCATGAGAGTGGGTCAAATCCCAGAGGTTATGATCATGGATGCCCAAACTACACCGGACCTCTGGGGTCGACAAATGGCACTGTGCTGTATTCTGTTGTATTGCATGGCTGGGGAGAAGAGAGCCCTGAGGCATGAAGTCAGGTGCATGTGAAAGGTCCACTACCATGCATGTTTGACCTGCATCTGGCCCAGAGGTGTTGGGGAGCACAGTGCAATGCCTCTGAGGATGACCTGCAATACAATCCCCTTGATGTACGCAGCCTAGTGAGTATTTGTATGAATCGGTCTGATTCATAGTCTTTAGTTCTGGGCTGCATTTGAACAATCAGAAACCAACAGCTCACGATGGCAAACGGAAGAGCTCATGGCAGACGTAATTGTTTGAACGATCTCTTTTGCTTCTGAAGGACTATCGTCAGCGTTCTCATAAGCTCCGGTTGCCAGTGAGTTTTGCACTGGCTTCCTGACTGAATGCAAATGGCAATATGCACTACAATGTCTATGTAGATGGACAGAGTCACCGATCGTCTGTTCCGTATTAAGAGAGGGTGTTCAGACAGTCGGGCTGTGTCCAAAATGGAACCTTATGCCCTGTACAGTATATTGCACTACTTTTCACCGAAGCATTATGGGGCCCTGGTCAAAACAAGTACAATATACATGGGATAGGCTGCCATTTTGAACACACCCACAGACTGTGAATCTGCCAAGACCAGGCAGACAGGCACAGTTATGTAACCTGAGCAAATGGCACGGCTGCCGTGGATCAGATGAGAGCCACCCTCTCTTAGCAGCATGCGGGGTGATGCGATGTTGCCAGCGCCACTGGGGAGTGTGAGGGCAGCAGTCGCATTCGTTACTGTACCTCTAGTAAGACCTTAGCTAGGAGAGGAACGGGATGGAGAGAAAAAAGAGAAGGGGAAAGATAGAATGAAAGGAGGAGGGAGAGAGGGGGGAAAGAAAGGAGGGGGAAGGGAAAGAGAGACAAAGAGGGAGACATACACAAGGAGCAGCAAACGGACTGACACGTTACAACTCCACAACCACGTCTTCGCCGAGACGACAGGAAACGAGAAGCGGGATGACAGGTAGGTTTGGGGCGGGGCAGGGTTGTTCTTACTGCCCCTCCGATTGGCCAGAAAAGGGACAGGGTTCTGGTGGGTTTAAAGGGACAGCAATAGTGGTGTGTGTTTGTTAATTTTAGGCCTATATGATTTTATTCAGCTACAGAGGGAAAGAGATACAGACAGAGAGGGAAGGAGAGAGAAGTAGGGCCCGATTCCGACTTTCCCATGCCTGCCTTTTATATACACTTGTCAATAGTTTTATTAAAATTAGCCTTGTGCAAGTACAGAACACGCTTGGCAGGCGTGGTTCCCTTTAAATTGGACACCAAGAGTTTCTATGTCATACAATCCTGGCTGGATCATTGGACTCTTTAATCAAACTGAACGGAAGCTCTCACGCTTCTCTGAAAATAACAAAGCCTTCCAACCTGGGAACTGTCCTCACTACCCGAGACTTTCAACATCAGGGCAACAGGTCATTTGGTATTTACCACTGGGTGTTAAGCAATCACGGTACAGTTCTTGATCTTCTAATTGCTGTTACTTGTTTTCAGGATGGTCCCGACAATGAGGAAAAGTGGCGGGGCGGAACAAGCCGACAAAGGTTTTCTCACAAGATTTACCGAGGTGTTTTGGCTTGTGTCACGCCTCTGCTGTCCTGGTCTCTCTCGGTATGTGTGATTTTTTGTTGTCAACTGCATTCATTTACACTTGAGAAGCGGGTTCGACAATCAACATAAATGTTTCTGCCTTCAAACCGAGTCAGGTGTTACAAATGAGGCGGGATGTGAAGGGGACGGTATCATGGAGATGTTTCAGCCAGTGTGGGGTGAATTCGGCAAATTGGTTTGGTTTTCCTTAGGGCCCATGTCCTGTAGACAGGGAATTTCCTCCTGAATCGTTACACTGAAACATGTTGATTTTTGCTATAGAAACGGTGGAGCATGGCTGGGTGGGCCTACATATTCCATGTCCACAAAAGCATTTCTGTTTCCAGCAAACCTTTCTGGTCCCAGGTTTTGGCCACAAGCGAATGTATTCCCATAGTTTTTGATTTTGAAAACAAACAGAGAGCTACAGTACCTGGCTAACCAGTAAACTCTGCCTGAAATGCAGGGAGGAATATCCCTTAGGGTTGAATGGTAAGAAGGAAGCCAGAGGCAACAATGTCAAACCAAGGGCTAAACACAGCCCCTTCGTTCTTACCAAACAATCGTATTATTTTGGACCGAGAGAGGGGAGCACACAGGCATGCCATGAAATGGATGAGTGCCTTTGCCAACTTTGTCCCAAGTATGGCTGTTACAGGAATGACACTTGATATCTGGTTTGTAAGCCTGTTGCAATAACTTGGACCGAGACAGCCTTTCATTTTTAGATTAGATCATTTATCCAAACAAGTTTTGATTTATAAAACAATACAATAAATCAACAGCCGGCTGAACCACGCTACCTTGTCTTTAAGTGCAAAATCAATATAAGAACAGAGATAAGAAGATATCTGAATAAAGACCCATGTACGTGCACAGAACTCCGGTCGGAATCGGACCCATAGAGAAGCTAAAATGTACTTTAAGCTTGAGATTTAAGTCACCCCAAACCACAGATGTCCCAACCTGGATTGTTTTGGAGGTGGGTCCCTGAAAAAGTGGGCAGGGGCAACTTAGACCTCCTCTGGGCTTTGTTCAGTTGAGGTGAGGGGGCTGGCTAAGTCTGCGTCCAAAATGGCGCCCTATTCCCTATACGCTGTAGTAGGGAATGCTAATAGGCTGCCGTTTAAGACGCAGCCTGCTTGTGTACAGTCTGAAGGCGGGGCTGAGGTGGGTGCTCTCACCACGGAGTTGTACTGCGTCTCACAGTAGGATCTTACTGTGAACTCCATGTCCTCTTCCTCCTTCTCATTGGCTGGCTTCTCGGGCTCCTCCTCCTCCTTCTCCTGCAGGTAGTTGTCCTGGTCTTGTGGCATGTAAGACATCTCGTCCTTGTTCTTAAACTCCAGACTCAGGATGGATGGAGGCAGCAGCAGGCCCAAGATTACCTGAACAGGGGAATGGAGTTAGACTCAAACATACCAACTGCTACAGAGGACATGTCTGGAAAGCTGCGGTTGCTCCATGCCTGGCTCTGCTTGACAGGTTTCTTTCAGGTCAAGTGTCAAACCTTTATCCGCTGTTCCCCATGCAAATGCAATACATGGTAACTCTATAATGGTAAATGAATGCAACGTCGATACAAGAAGTTGCTCCAATGTCTTGTTAAGATACAGGCATATGCAAAGAAAATCCTGCAGAATTGACACGCACGGTTTCATTTCCCACACGTGACATATAACAAGCACATAATGCTGTGGCTGACATGCATATTTAATGCAGAGGCGACAAGCGAGCTCATCTGATATTCAATTAAATAGGCATTTGTTTAGACAGTTACAGCGTGATGGGAGGAACACAACCAGTAGATAATAGGACGCACTCAAGCTGTAAACACACCCCGACATAAATGTCAGACAAAAGACAGAAGGGGGTAAGCAGGGAGGGGAATGGAGACAGAGATATCCTTACAGAAGTTACGAACGGCTCCCTTTAGACCATTTTTTTTAAATGTTGTTTCATCTATCTGGAGAAGTAAACTTCAGCTGACATAATCCTACACACCTAATTTGTTTTTGATTTGTGTGATCAGCCCTGCGGACCTGGAACCTGATCCCAAAACAATTTCTTACTATGACTGTGAAATGGGGTTTTCTCTCTACCTTACAAGGAGTAAGCTAACTCTAAATCGCTCTGGATATGAGTGACGTAAAATGATTAAATGTAACAATTTTTAACAATTAGGATTAGTATAAAGTAGGCAGCGTAAATGGATATGTACCACATCCATCTCCTGACCACACTGTGGCCTGCTTCAGGAGCATTGCAAACCCAGACCTGGGCAACGTCTCGCAAATAAAACTATAAAATAACCTTTTCTCACTGGAGACGTCCAGAGAATTCATGTGAAAACAACCCATGCAGGAAGGTGTGTGTGTGTGTGTGGCTTCCTGGGTCATGCCATGACATGTGTGTTAATCTACTCCTCAGGGCATAGTGGTTTCCTAACTTTCTGTTTCTGTGGCGCTATTTACAAACCAGCTCTATGCTGGATATGGTTTCATCCTTCCTCATCCTCGGACTAGACAACCACCCAGTGTTCCTCTGTGTAGCTGTGTGTAGCCTAGCTAAATGACTGTAAACTTATAAGATGGAAGCAGCTATATGCTATCAAACTCAGTGGCTAAACTTCTAAACTAGGCTGAATAATAGCCTAGCTTCTACAGTGAAATTGTACCTGCTTTTCGTTTTCGTGCATATTAACAGTGTTAGGAATAGTCCAGTTTGTTCAACTATTGGAAATCAATAACCACAATATACCGTGTGCCAAATGGGGTCAGGGACGAGTACACAAGGTGTCACCGCATAGTACAATAAGTATAAGATCACAGCTGCCACTGTCCTGACCCCCTTCTTCCCGATTTCCCGATGTCTGTGCCTGTCCTTGACCATCTGGTTATGCCCCTCATCTAGGCTGGATTTGAATGGACGCTGGGATTAGCCCACATGCATTGAACTATTAAAACTTGGACTCTTAATATGTTCACCCGGCACAGCCAGAACAGGACTGGTCACCCCTC
>JACXGJ010013222.1:0-16641 GCA_016801105.1 Esox niger | reverse complement strand
AGTTTTAGCCGGCAACGGCGAATGGCACGGTGGATTGTGTTCACTGACAATGTTTTCTGGAAGTATTCTTGAGCCCATGTTGTGATTTCCATTACAGTAGCATTCCTGTGTGTGATGCAATGCCGTCTAAGGGCCCGAAGATCACGGGCATTCAGTATGGTTGTCCGGCCTTGACCCTTACGCACAGAGATTGTTCCAGGTTCTCTGAATCTTTGGATGATATTATGCACTGTAGATGATGATAACTTCAAACTCTTGGCAATTTTTCTCTGAGAAACTCCTTTTTGATATTGCTCCACTATTTTTTGTCGCAGGATTGGGGGAATTGGTGATCCTCTGCCCATCTTGACTTCTGAGAGACACTGCCACTCTGAGAGGCTCTTTTTATACCCAATCATGTTGCCAAGTGACCTAATAAGTTGCAAATTGGTCCTCCAGCTGTTCCTTATATGTACATTTAACTTTTCCGACCTCTTATTGCTACCTGTCCCAACTTTTTTGGAATTGGTAGCTCTCATGAGATCCGAAAGGAGCCAATATTTGGCATTGCAATTCAAAGTGTCTCACTTTCAACATTTGATATGTCATTTATATTCCTTTGTGAATAAAATATATGTTTATGGGATTTCTAAAGTATTCCATTCCTTTTTTACTCACAATTTGTACAGTGTCCCAACTCTTGTATCGCCCATCTTTCTCTCTCTCTCTCCAAAAACCCAGTAAACAAGAACAACAAAGGTGCCTCCCCTGACCACCTTCTCTAGCTGGTCCTGAGACGCAGTGTGTGAAACCAGCATGTTTTGTGCAAGTATGCAAGTGTGCTGTTGGTTGAGGATAAAGACAGAAACATGACTTCAGCATGAGGTAGAACCCTAGCCAATAAAAGAATGATAGACAGCAGACTAAATAAAAATACATTTGAGCTGCAAGTTATGTTATTAGTCTGAATTGTGTTCCTAAAAAGCTTTTGGCAGTGTTTGGGTGGTCCCCAGAAATGAAATGATTGGGAAACACTGGGTTAGAGCATTAATTAGGCACTGGAGATTTGTGAAAAGTGCTAATAACTGTGTGTAATTGTGTTTTACAGGATTAGATGCCAGAGAAAAGCACCCAGCCGTGTTTTTCGTCCATCAGATATAATGTTTTCTGTATACTAGTTTAATTAGTGTGTTTATACACATGTCTATGTCGAGGAGTATGCATGATAAGAACTGCAGATGTGTCAGCTTAGCAGGTGTGTCTCGAGGTGAAGAGCTTTATGTGTTGAGCTTTTCTGTGAACAGTATCTTTTTTTGTGCTTCTTGTAGGCCCCGGAGGACCCCATGAATGTACAGTGTTGTAAAACACATATATTATCTCTTAGTATATCCATGTTCTTTAATGTAGATATGTTAGAGGATTATGTACAGTAGTTATACAATATACCGCTCAGAATTGCCAGGGACCTCACAACTACTTTGTACTGATTCTATTATTATGTATCACCATTTTCTATGAATAGAGAGTAACTACTACAATGTTCCAAACAGTTAGATGCAGTCCATGTTGCCATATATCGTCACAAAGTTCCTAGGGCCTTTTAAAGTAAAACAGTCCCACAACAACACAGATCTACCACCATACTTCAAATAGGATATTAGGTCCTTTCCAGAATAACCATAGTGTTTTTAAGTGCTCAATGTTTGTCTAAACAGACCTCAGAACCTAGTTCCAATCAGATTTAGCAAACCCCAGGTGTTTTTCTTTGTCATTTGTTCACAGCTGAGGCTTTTTTCTGGTAACTGATCCAAATAATCTTTTGGCATGGATATGGCTCGAAATTGTAGTTTTGGAGACTTGGTTACCCCAAAATGTTACCAACTTCTGCATTCTCTTACTCAGATCCTTGGTGACTTTTTTTGTGGTTTCATCACAGCTCCAGTTGCTTTACTTTTATAAATGAATGCCCTAATAGTGGAGAAGAGTATTTTCAATAATGTCACTGTAATTCTGGCATGCGTAACTGTGAATACAATCAATATTACTTGATACATAATTTTTAGTTTTTTTTACAATTTTAACTAAATGCGACTTGCGTTTAATATGATACAGCTGTGCTCTTAAGTTTGCATACCCTGGAATTTTGGCAGTGATTTGGAAAATACATTTTAAAATTTAGATTGTGTTTATCACTTTAAAAGTATATGTGATCATTAGAAAACCTTTTTAAATTATGTTTGCACAGCTGAAATTTGTTGTGCTGATTAAAGAAGCAATAAAACTGGCCTTCTTTAGACTAGTTGAGTATCTAAAGCATCAGCAATTGTGGGACATACGAGCAAACAAGAAATCCAACTCACTGATTATTTTCTCTCCTATCCATAGTTCCGATGACATTTGTGTCTATTTGAGAGCCATCCAACAATCGACAGTCGGCTTAAGTCATTTTTAATGTATATACCATCTACATTTGTCAGATCAGTTGTCGAACAAGAACCTCTGGTGCAAGGCCAAAAGCAATAACAAAAGAGGGATGTCAGAACAATTGAGTTGACCCTTACGCACTAATTCTCAGTGCTAAACTGGGGATGTCTGGCCACCTTAGATCACTAGAGTCCTTCACACTGAAAAGTGAGTTATTCTCCCTTGGACCAGGGTTGGCAACACTTTTCCTAGACAGCTGCCTTGAATGCAGGTGTTATATTTCACCCCGGAGACAAGGTGTCTTGAAGTAAATAAATAAGTACATTATATGGACAAAAGTTTGTGGACACAAATTTTTCGAGTTCAGGTGTTTTAACCACACCCATTGCACATAGATGCATACAATTCAGCACATAGTACATTTCTGAAATGTCTGCCTTGTTAGACTTGCCTCAATCAACTGTATGTGCTATAATTGTGAAGTGGAAGCATCTGGGAGCAACAACAACCCAGCCATGATGTGGTAGACCATGCAAACCCAGGGAGCAGGACCGGCGAGTTCTGAGGCGCATAAAAAACACCTATCATCTGTTGCATCACTTACCACTGAGTTCCGAACTGCCTCTGGAAGCAACATCTGCACAATGAACTGTGCAATCGGAACTTCACAAAATGATTTACTTGGCCGAGCAGCTGTACGCAAGCCTTACATCAAAGCCTTACATGCGCAATGTCACTGGACTCTGTTGGAGTGGCAAAGTGTTCTCTGGAGTGGTGAGTAATGCCTGACTATCTGGCAGTCTGATGGACAAATCTGGCTGTAGTGGATGCTATGAATATGCTACATACTGGAATGCCTAGTGCCTACTGTAAAGTTTGTTGAAGGAGAGATAATGGTCTAGGGTTGTGTTTCAGGTTTTGGACTATGCCTCTTAGTTCCAGTGAAGGGTCATCTTTGTGCTTCAGGATACAAATACCTTTTAGACAATTGGGTCCTTCCAACTTTGTAGCAACAGTTTGGGGATGGCCCTTTCCTGTTCTAGCATGACTTTGCCCCTGTGCACAAAGTGGGGTCCATAAAGACATGGTTTGACAAGGTAGGTGTGGAGGAACCTGAGTGGCCAGCACAGAGCCCTGACCACAACCCCACTGAACCCTTTTTCGGATTAATTGGAATGGCGACTGAAGCCAGGCCTTCCCATCCAACATCAGTGCCTGACCTCACAAATGCTCTTTGGCAAAATTCCCACAGAGATAATCAAAAGTCTTGTGGAAAGCCTTCCAGGAAGAGTGGCATTTTTTAAGCTGAAAAGGAGGGCCAACTCCATATTCATGCCCATGGTTTTGGAATGAATGTCCATAAATCTCATAGTTAGTGATCTTCATGACTCATACGTTTTAGTCTTTTGCTTTGCTTACTACATTGAATAGATTACAAGAGGATCAATAAGTGCTGTGCTTGCTCTAACTCAGTTTTGTGGGTCCGGAGATGATCTCCAGTCTCCAACTGTCTATGTGTGCAAGCAGAAAAAAGATAAATGCTGCAGATAGATAGGGCAAAAATATGTAAAAGCATATTTAGAATGGACATTCTGTGGCCTTGGTTGGTCCATGAGCTGCTGTCTCCAGTTCACATGTACTGTGCAATGTAGGTTTAAGTCCCACACTAATAAATAAAACATAAAAATTCCTGAATGATGGACATTATATTCTCTTGCTTTTAGCCCACCAATCGGTTTTAATGATATTCAGAAAATAATGCAGCAGCATACTATTTAGGTATATTCAAAGTGGAAATTACAGGTCAAACTAAATGCAGTGGGGTACTTATCATCTTGTTTCAGTATAAACTTCAAAGTGGTTGCATGTGCTGGTGTTTTTGGGTGATGTTAGAAGTTCAAAGCGGAAGAGCTTGCATGACATTGTATTGTCATACGTGATAGATATACGTCATTACTCTTAGAAAATGACATGTGGGTTGCCATGTTAGTTTCATGAGGGCAGCGCACATCCTCCAGCGAACTGACACACAAAGTAAGTATATCGTTGGGTCACATCCTCATGGCATTGTGACGTTTCCATACGCGTAGAAGCAACTGTGACACGGAAGTAATGTCTTCTCACTGAAATCAGTGCAGCAAAGCCTGGCTTAAATCAATAGTGACAAAAGTTATTAACCTTTGTTTCTAATGATAATAGAAATAAATCTCCCATCCAGATGTTGTTAATTATATACAAAACAGTCAAACGTTTAGACACTTAGCTTTTCACTTGTAAATGAGTCCAAACTTTTAACTGAACCGTATATATTCATGTAGTCACTTGTCAACTCTACAATACTCAAAGTTACTTCTACATAAACCACTAAATGCTAGCAATGGCTAGCTGTGCTAACTGTCACCCCTTTCTGTGTAATGCAGGTTAGCATGCACTAATAAGAACTATGAGGTTAGCATGCAGTTATAAGAAATGTGAAGGAAGATGGAACCGTAAAAAATTTACTTTTGGAGGGGTATGCTGCAATTTACAAACAATTTTATGCTCATCCCTGCAGCAGTCAAGCAATTGCTTTTTGCAGCGGGTCATTCAAATTTTTGTCTATTCTCTAGATTTTGTTTCAATGGTATTATTGTCTCTAGAAGTTGAATAATTGCCAAGGAATAGGTTGAAAAGGATTGGCAGGGATGTCAGACACGGTTGCTTTTCTATGTTGTACTCTGGCTACTTTATTGACAATGACTCAAGTCCTACTGACAGTTACTCAACTCCAACTGACAAGGACTCAATGCCTAGAGACAGTAACTCAATTCTTAATGAGAGTGACTAAATACCTGCTGATTCAAATCTAATTGCCAACAAATGCGGTTCTACTGAAAATGACTCAACTCTCACTGATTCTGACTTAATTCATGCTGACTCAACTCATGCTGAGGTGGACATACTGACAACTAACTGGGACACGGTTTCCCTCAACTAGCTTTATGTGGGTTGTTTTCTAAAGACTGTAAGTGCTGCTTTGGGGTTGGTTGTCATGTCTTGTGGCAGTTAACTGGACCAAGCAAGTAGTCCCCAAGATGGGCCCCCATCAAACTCCACTCACTGTGCAAAGCAGTGTTATAACTCACACATATTGGCTGTTGGCAGGAGTTCTATGCTGTCTTCTCCTCAAGGGTTTGTTCTGCGGTTGTCTCTCTCCCTGACCCAGAGATTTTCTACATGCCATGAATCAACGATTCCCAACAGCCATCTGGGCTTCAATTTTTTCAGTGTCAGAAAGCATGCTCAACTATGGCAAGAATAACAAATGAAACATGAGACAGCAATCAATAACACTGGTATACATTGTCAAGAGAAACCAATTTGTTGAATAGATTTTTAAATGATGAAATGTGTTAGTTGTGCAGTACTAAAATATGGATATTTTGTGAGTCAGAAATCTCCATAACTATGTTATGAAGCAGATATCGTTTGCATATGAAACCAGGTATACAGAATGACTAAAAAGCTGCAGGAAAAGAAACTAGAGCAGAAAACCCACGTTATCAGTTTATTGGCTGCCAGGTTTAAGGGGGCATAGCTAAACAATTTCTCCCATATTGTTTCAGTTTATGATCTCATATTGAATTGTCTTACAGAAAGGCACCCTGAAAATATGGCACCTCCCAATATATTAATATTTCAACACTCATAATGTGCAACCCAGCTTGCAAATTGCCCATGGAGAATTCTTATTTGCTGGACTATTATATGTGCCACATACCATCCAGGCCTTTGTTGCAGCCTCTCTCTTATGGCATGCATGCCCAATTTCTCCTCCCAGACTCTGACATTTCAGCTATCAGACCACCTTTGGTCAAAGGGAAAGAGGAAATCGGCCATAAATATTTGTCAGCGTAGAATCTTTTCCTTATATCTCCTCCCTTCTTTAACCTGTTTCCCCGTGCCCCCTCCTCTATCCTATTCAGAAACATTATACCGGCCTTGATGTTTTATCATTAGTTTGGTGTGGGGTCCCCCACTGTGGGCATCTGATGGAGCACAGACAGTAAAGGCATGGAGACAGCCAGCCAATTTATCCCGCTGTGACTTGTCCCCAGCAAGGTGCCAGCGCTATCTCTCTCTTTGCCAGAAACAGGCAGATATTCCTCATTGCAGGGAATCATTCAAACCTCTTAGCACCACTGCATATCTGTATTGTCCTTCGTTTTGTTATTCTCGTAAATTTGTTTGTGGTAATATGAAAGACCTCATTAGTACACCATTAGCTGCTGATGTTGTTTGGGCCTGTGAGTATTGCAGGGGGAGAGCAACAAAGTTGTTTAATGCACTTAATTACAGAAAATAATTACAGTACCATTCATGTAAGACTTCCCAACTATCCATTTGATGTTTATAAACATGATACGGTACATCCCTGCAAACAAAAATGTGTTGTTAGGACATTCCTGGAACATTGAGAAGTGTGTAATGGGTCAGCTGGAAAGAGATTTCAAATGGATTAAAATGTGACTGGAATGTTCCTTTAATTACTCATTCAAAACTGTAACCTTGTTACGTGTAAAGATGAGGCCGCTACAGTAACATCGCCTCCACAGGTGATACCAATCTTCAAACCATCTTTGGTAAAATATTGTATATATCATAACATAGTTATTTCAAATGTATTACCTGCTGGGTTTCATGTCCAAATAAGTTGCTCACTCCTTTAGCACTTTGAGCCTGTTCACACAGAAATAAGTCAGTCCTGATACGTCATATTGCATTTGTTTTTACCTGACTCAAATTTGTTTAAAAAATGTGATCAAGATGGTTTCAGCCCTGGTATTTCCTGTGGAGTAGATGGTAGTGTAGTATCACATTTTGGAATTCATTATTAAGATGTTAACATTATTAAAATGTTCAAACATGTTATTACAGAACATAAGTCACATAGTGAAATGCATGTGCAATAAAGTCAGTAGTTACACAAGTGGAATAACTTTCATGAAGTGAATGTGTAGTTGCACATCCTTGCTCTAATTGTATAATAACTTATCTTCTCCGAACACAATTTCCATGATATTACATATTTAAAATACTATGTTGACTGAACAGTTAATGTGTTAGTTAAACAGTAATGTCGAAAATATGTTTATACTGATTTGAGTTTTAAGGAAGTTTCAAATAGCCCAATACCACACACTGTGCAATGTTAAAACTCAGATTTTGTATTTACTCTGCATTAACATGGGTGAAAGATTATTAAAACTATATGTAAGAAAGTGTACTTCTGGCAGGGTATTTGAACATAAAGAACCTAAATAATGTATTTAATAACAGTGTTACTATTAGTTACTGATAGATTTGATGCTTTCCCAGTCCTACTTCCATACTTGCACAACCCATTCCTTAATGGCTTCTCACACGCTTTACTTTTGTTATTTCTTATACATGTGTTTATTTTGTATGTTTTCCATCTAGATGCTCCTACCACTATCCCCACACCCACCACCTTGAACCCAGACAACACCCAAGGTACTGTACGTCCCCACTACAATCACTCAAACCCCTCAACTGTGTGTCTGTGTGTGCATGCATGCCTGCTTGTGCGCGTGTGTGTAGTACTGTAGTACAACAAGAACGACTGTGTGGGTGAGGGAATGTGGGAGAGGTAAAGGGTAAGGAAAAGGGTGTGAGAGCCTGCAGACGGGCAGCCTTAATCAGATTGTCCTGTTGATAGGTGACATGGGGAACGCCGTGCGCTGTGCTTTTTCAGTGACACCTGTCACAGGCCCTTCCTTTCACGTTTGATCTGTGAGGATGGAGGAGACATGTCGTTCGCCCAGCACTCTGCTATCTTATCAGCATCGCTATGCAGCCGTATCTCAACCTGCTTACGTTCACATCACAGCCACATTACGATGCCCTTTAAATCTCCCCATCAAATCACAATCACATCTTGCCTTTGTAGGTCTGGAAACAGTGACTGGTCTTTTTTTTCTCTTTTACATGTGATGTGGCTGGAGGTCAATTTATGTCAACTGTCTGCTGTCAACCCTCTGTAAATGCCTTTTAGTTTTGATCATTCATTGTATTCTTTTTTCTACCATTATCTCTTTTTTCTCCCCAATTTCATGATATCCAATTTGTGATTAAGGCCCTGCTTTAGTGCAGAAACTCTGTGAATTTGGGGACAGTGGGTGGATGATATGTGTCTTCTGATGCACATCCAATGCCATTCTGGTTCTTATCACGCTGTTTGTTCAACCGTGAATTCTGAACTGGAATCCTTACACGCCGGAAGGTACGCACCGTCTTGAACCTTGATTGTGCTCACAGGCGCTCAAGCCGCCCACAAGGAATTGCTAGGAGCACAATTAAGCAATGTCACCATATTGGATTACTTACCTGTTAACCAGGCAAAAGCAAGGTTAACAGGTGCTCTAGTCCACCTGTTGACCTTGCTTTTAGCATTGTTTTATGTTGTTGCTTGTCTAGGCATTAATTTCAAACGCCAGTTGCATTTCCACTATAACATATTATAATCACAGAACTAACTAGTTCAATGCTGAGCATAAATAAATTACATATCTAATTCTGATTAATGTTTGTGTATGAAAATCTCTGGCTACCTTGCCTACCTTATGCAGTTGCCTATTTAAGTAACCTACCTTATTGCATTTGGAAATCATTTAATCAAGACACATATTTGCTTGTGGCCAAACACCTGGACCCCATCCCCACCACATTTTAGATCAAGACAATACCTGACGATTTCAGCTGCCACTCTGCTGACCCCCACCCCCGGTTGTCCCAGTCCATCTGGTCATGCTTCCGACTTGAACTAGGTTTTAATAGACTCTGGACTCAGCCTACATGCAATTCGGACTCTTAATATGTTCACCTGGCACAGGCAGAAGAGGACTGGTCACCACTCTGAGCCTGCTTCCTCTCTAGGTTTCTTCCTAAATTTCGGCCTTAGGGAGTTTCCTAACCACTGAAATTCAACACTACTTTTGTTTGATCCTTGGGGTTTAAAGCCGGATATTTTGTAAAAGTGCTGATGTAAAAAGGGTTTTATAAAATTAAATTGATTGATAGAGTTTGGCCTAAAAGTCAAGTACAATACCACAAAAAAGCATAGGTGAGATTTAGTGTTGGATAACATGACTGCTGCTTTCCTGATAGAGGGGCTGATGGATGTTTTGAACAGAATTCTAACATAATTGTTATTGTACTTGTTGACTTGATCCAGAGAACAATGGTAGAAGATGGTAGAACTATTGGATCATAGACCAGCAACTTTCTATTTAGATTTGCATGGGATACCAATAGATACTACCAGTCATTGTGATTAGGGGCGACATGTAATTAAGGGCCATGATAAACCGTGTTTTAATTGATCAACATGGAAAAAGACAGCTCCTACACTTATTTAATGTACAATTTTCATAGTTTACAATAAAACATAATGTCTCATAATGTCCACTAATTTTTTAACAGAAATGTGTTTATTTAGGACTAAATTGGAAACACATTATAAAATTAGGTTTAATCTTGATTGACAACAGATGTTTATGCGATTAATCGCAATTAATTATTCTAATCGTTTTAAAAACGTATTAGCCAGTAATATTTCACTAGAACATTGTATTAAACTGACTAACGTTTCTAATTAAGTTTGCATCCATCACAAAGAGCATTTAAGATCTTTATGGCTTGTGCCACTGGCTGTTTTAACAGCTTATTTGCCATTCGGGAATGACGTTGATACAAGAACTATAAGTATAGTTGATGATAACAGACTTTTTCGTCAAATTAAAAGAATTGTGTAGCCAAGCTTTTGTCTATCCTGATCAAAACCTCCAATTTGTTTTGGTTGTGGTAGGAGTTGAACGCGGAACCTGTTGTTCTGTGGTTAGTAATGCCAGCCCGCATCGCTAACTAATACGCTGTTTAACAAGGGGTGGTCAGTCAACCAGTCAGTAAGAGACATTTGTTCTTCCACGCCAGCTCCACTTACATGGTTCGACAAAAGTTGGGACTGAGGCAACAAAATATGGGATAAGTTGTGTAATGCTAAAAAATAAACCTGGAGGAATATCTCACACCTAATTAGGGTAACTGGCAACAACAGTAACATGATTGTATATTAACAAGAAAAGGAACAAGGCAAGCCTAGTCCTGCCAGCCTGCAATTAGAAGGGATGAATGTTGTTGCCCTGGCAGGATTCGATCCGCAGTTTTCTATGTGGCACATGGTGTCTTTAACCACTATACTATATAAACAGTGAGTTTTCATGCACATGATCTGCGTGTAGAGGTGTTTGTTTACATTGCATTGTTGAACTAATTAGTCGAAAATCCACGGTTCTCAAAACTAGTTTCCTACATTAGCTAACATCAAAACCAACAACCAATATAACAAGGTTGCCACATTCAACACGTTCAATTAGAAAGAGGTTGTCTCTCAGTTTTAACACTTGATACTATTCTCAGTTAAATATAGGGAAAAATGATTAGCACAACATTGCATTGTGTTTTTATTTGCGATTTACTCAGCACTAGACAAACAGTTAAATGACAGATGGACATGGAGGAAGATGTTTGTTTACTGGGTCCTGTCGGTTCTTGACACAATGCACTAGTAATGCCTGCTGTACCTGTCATGCAGTATTTTAAAGAACAGTCTAGTAATTGGGTGGTTGGAGCCTTTAACTTTTTCTGGGCCTTCCCCGACAGTGCTTGGTGTAGAGCTCCTGGATGGTAGATTGCTCGGCCCCGGTAATGAACTCTGCCTTGCGATCTAGGGCGGTGCAGTTGTTATTTCATGTCAAATCTATTCAACCTCTTGAGTGGGAAGATTCACTGACGTGCCCTCTTCAATACTGCGTGTATTTGGGCCATGTTAATTCTCTCAGTGATGCAGAATTTGAAGCTCCTGACCCGCTCCCCTCAGTGCGAATTGGTGTGTGCTCGTCCCTTTGTTTCCTGTAGCCCAGGACCAGCTCTTTTTTCTTGCTGATGTTGAGTTGAGAGATTGTTGTCATCTGACTACACTGCCTGGTCCCTTTCTCCTGTTCACTCTCAAGCCTACCAATGTCATGTCCACAGCAAACTTGATGATTATTTCAAGTCGTTGCGGCGTCATAATGTTGCGGGTGAACAGGGAGCACTGGAGTGAAGTGCTATGAATAAGCCCCTGTGTTGAGGGTCAGAGTGTGGGGGATGTATTATTGGCTTGCCTCACCACCTGGGTGCAGCCTGTCAGGAAGTCCGGGACGCAGCTGCAGGCGGAGGTGTTCAGTCCAAGGGTCCCGAGCTTAGTTACTGAGCTTGCAGGGCACTGCGGTGTTGAACACTGAGCTGTAGTCAATGAACAACAGAAGAACAGCTGCCTGCAGCCCAGATTTGTGAGCTCACAGTGAGTCACTAAGCCTCAGAGTGGTAGGAAAAAACTGAGCCAGCCAGGAGAAAAGGGGACAGTGAGAGGGAGAGGGAGGAGAGTGGGTTTGACAAGAGAAATTCATGAAATCAAAGTAAGAATGATTTAGCAGATGGGGAAAGGTGACAGAAGAGTAGAGAGTATTAATATAGAGAGAATGGAGATTGCAGTGGTACATGTCAATGTCGGTAGTGACTGAGCGGTGAAGGTGAGCAAAAGAGAAAAGACCAAGTAGTGATCAAAGACCAGGTGGGGGGGGGGTTATAGCAAAATGTCTTGATCAGTATTTAGCTAATATCAGCTCAAGCGCATTCCTTCATTTGGTGTGGTAAGGGAGTGGAACACACTGGGGTTGAAAAAGGAAAAGGACAGGAAAGAAATACGTGGATATAAATTAATTGAAGTCAGACGTTGGGAGGCCCAGTACCATTGAGTGGTGAGCCATCGTCAGGGTGTCAAGCTCATTGAGATTTCCAAGGGCACTTAATTGAATGTATGTATGTATTTTGTCCCTTGGCATGTGAAACCCCAGGCTCCTACAGATGAGGTGGTAGTGGTGGTGCAGTGTATTCACTTTGATTCCCACTCAGCCACTACAAAAGTAATCAGTTTTCATTCACTCTGGTGCTGCAAAGCTCCATAGGCCATTTTGCGTGTCTGTGTAGTGCGAGTAAAGAGGCTGAGTTTCTCATCAAATGCAGTCACGTTTACAGTGTGAGTGAGTTGTCTGGGACATGAACACTCTCTTGTTCCTATTTTTTAGTTCATTTGAATAGTCCATTTGGACTATTCAAATAGGTTCTATAAAAGAGGGGTGAACTTTTACTGTAGGATCTTCAGGATCAGTCACATGACCACTCTACGGGTCCTGGCTATACATTTATGGTTCTGATATTCTATAGTTAAGAACTGCTGAAAAATGTGTGGTGTGTGAGCTTTTGCAGAAACTCTTCCAACCAATCTAGTTATTGTAGAGGATACAAATTGCAAAAGCAGAAATTGCATCGCAGGCTCTCTTTGTAGCATGTTTTCAAGGTAGTTAAACAAG
The DNA here is from genome assembly GCA_016801105.1 of Esox niger. NCBI lineage: Eukaryota > Metazoa > Chordata > Actinopteri > Esociformes > Esocidae > Esox > Esox niger. Next base: position 3,766 of record JACXGJ010013222.1, on the reverse strand, counting down.
ATTTGGGGTTAGCAAGCAAACTTCAGGTTAAACCCTAGGTTATGTCACGACGTTGGGTCACTTTTTACAGGGTTACATCGATATGGAAACTTATACTGCACACTGAACTTGCTCCAGAGAAAGTTATATTCGAGATAACAGATCAACATATTTAGGGACCAACACAACCCGCTGGCTTTCTCTGAGGAGTAACTTCATAAAACACAGAGATTCTTAGCAGAGGGAATTACGTATCTTTATCAGATTTTTTGGCCATATGTTGCCAATGCGACACATCGAAGTCGTGCACTTACAGTTCCACAGACTATGCATAGTGTAGCGTTGTTTTTCACTAGTTTAGTAGTTTAATTGATGCCGTGGGAGATGCCGAGAACCTAAGCAAAAACAATGTTTCTAGCCCACGCAGTCTATTAAAGAGGGCTGAAATACACTGGCGGAGCATGGTGACTCTGGACTGAGGTGCAAACCCTCCTTTGTCCTATGTATTCCAAAATCTAAGCAAGAAATTGTCGTTATTGTCAGATCTAGTTGTGCCTTAATGATAAAGCAACTTTGGTTATATATATATATATATATCTATATATATATCTATATATATATATATATATATATATCTATATATATATATATAGATATATAGATATAGACATAGATATATATATTTATATATATATATATAGATATATAGATATATAGATATATATAGATATATATATATGTATATGTGTATTAGTGTGTATATATATTTTTCATATTTCTCTAAAATGGTCATTTGCTCTTCTTAAATGAAATGTGCGGCTCCAGAATACTTAATAATAACAACTTTATTTGTATAGCACTTTTCTAGTACAATTACACTAAGTGCATGCTTTGCACACAGTAAAAATTGAAATAGAAATACATTAAAATAATAATAAATAAAATATTAGTGAAATCCGTCGAGTTTTTTGGTAAGATTTAAAAGAATGCACTGACCAATCATTTCTGACATTCTGTGCTGGGCTGTTCCAGAGTCTAGGGGCCTGTATAACAAAGGCTCTGGAACAGCCAGTAATCCTTTTTTAGCTGATCTAAGTTCATGTTTGCGATTTTTCCTATGGTGCAAACACCACCTCTTATGTGAACGCATTCATTGCTAGATTGAGAAAACCTGGGTTGATTTAACAAATTGATAAATATCACTGTTTTGCGGGATTGTGGTTACAGTAGGCTTAGTGAAGCAAGCAAAAAAAAAGAAATGCTGAACATGTTGAACTTGATTCGTAGAATAGGCCTCAGGCCTCCATATGATCAATAAAAAAATAATAACTAATAATCATATTTCCTTTCATCTTTCTGCTTTCATGATTTTCCTTCAATTTGCAAGGGACTGAATCTCTACTGAAGAAGTTCATCTGATGGAGCAAAACAGGCACCCCTCTGTCTTCGTATGTGGAGGCTATGTGTTTGATGTATCAACACAAAACAGAAACATTTTCCACACTATTGAAATGGTCGTTTTGATACAGTTTGTACATTTTAAATTCTAACAATATTAATGAGGAAGGTTTAGAACATTTGGCACCTATGTCTTCCTGCATGGTTTAGGCGATCAACTCTAAACCAAGGCTGCCCTGGCCCTAATTAAGTTGGTTGTATTCAGATTTCTTGTACTATGGTTGTTTCATAAATATACTGTAAACTTTTAAAATGTGTGTAGTTTAACATTACTTCAATAGTATTCAGTTACTCAAAAGACAAGTTTTTAGTGAATTATGTCTTAAAATGAGAAGAGAAGCTACTTAGCTAAGCAGGCTCGCTATGCAGTATAGTCATCTGCTTAATTTGCCGATATATTTCTGTAAATGTATTTTTCCCCTTGAATTTGTGAACTGTCATCCACTTGCCAGCAGTACATGTTATGTCTTTCTGAACGAGCCACACAAACAAACCCGTGTGAAGGAACACGTCATGTAAAATGACTTACCATGTTAAAAATGTGTACCATGTTACGTAAAAATACTGGAATTTTAATTGTTTAGAAAAAGTATTTTTTTTCAATGTTTATTTCTTTGTAAAGATGAATACTCACACAAATATTGAATTAGAAACATATTTTGGAATATTTAAATGACTTCTATTCAAATTTTTCATTTAAGAATACATGAATTTTCTAGAGGTGGTGGTAGGGCTAAAGTGGGTGAAGGAGAGTTCCAAGTACTGGTCTAGAAAACAATTCAGTCTTCCTTGTTTAGATGAGTGTGAATGATATCTGGTAAAAAAAATTACAATATTTTTGGGCAATAGATGTTAATTTTAATATTTAGCTTTCAGTGAATCTTTTCTATTATGATTAGATAATTGCCATACTAATTAGATACTGTATATTTGTTCTGTGATGGAAGCGAATTCTCTTTTGGAATTGAAATGAGTCTCCTCCTGCATTTGCAGACAAGGTACAGTGATAAATTGGGCCCGCACATCTGCATTTAATACTCATATGGGATTCGTTGTTTAAACAAGTTTTGTGTAGTCTAGGTTTCAAGGAATTGTATGGATACGCCAAGCATTGTAGAGACCCTCCTGGCACACCAACAGCCATGGTGGGAAGCAAAATAAATAAATAGTGAAATTAGCAAACAAGGATTACTAAATTAAACTCCAGACAGCTGGCAGGCACCAGTTCCTACTGAACACTTGCAGCAAACCAAAGGTTAGTAGGTGGATAGCATCACAAAACATCAGCTAGAAGTAGGATGTAAAGGCAGCAAGCCACATGAGAACACATCAGTTGTCACTACATGTCAGTTGTCACTAATTATGTACTAATGCAGGATATAGTACTGAATTAAATGTTCAAAGTAAGGAAGATTGCATTCAGCCACAGGTCTCTGCAGAACAATAAAGTGTGGGGTTGACATCCATAGATTGCCAACAATTTAAGCTAGATTAAATGAAGGAACAATCAAGTGTCTTCAATCTGACAAACCAGAGTAAGAATGTGTCATCAGCAGAAAACCTCTAAATATGCATCTGCCTCACAGCATAAAGAAAAAAAATACACTGGCGAAAGTACAGACTGGCGGGGAGGAGGAGGTCCGGCCAAAGATCTTGCTTACAGAATCTGGCATAATGTTCTGAAACTTGGCTTCCGTGCCCACTTCCAGAAATGAATCCACAAAAAGGGGTTGTTTTGGTCATTTTGATGAAGAATGCCAGAGCAATTCTTTACTGTAACCAACCAACCAAGCATGTCACGTCAATGAAGTCACCGGGATATCTACATTCTAACCACATACGTCTGTTAATTAGACCTATTTAGGATAAGTCAAGGAGAGTCCAATACGGGGGTCCTAGAGTTAAAAACACTTCTGGAGGAATCTGCCTTTCTAGGATGGTTCTGTAATCTATACTGCCGCTGCCATTTCAAACAAATAACACATAGTGGAAGCCTACTGTACCTTGCAAATACAACCCTGTTTCCAAAACAGTTGTGACTCTGCATAAGATTCTGATAAAAACAGAATGCTGTGATGTGCAAATCATTTATCCCTATATTTAAATGGAAACAGAACAAAGACATATCAAATGCTGTCATGTCCTGGCTATGCCCCTAGCCATCTTTGCGCTGGCTGGGGCCATAGCCAGGACATGGCCTAAATAGGTGGCTCTAGCCACCTCTATGTGCTTTGGTTTCCCCAATTGGAGGCAGGTGTTCGTTATTGCCTCCAATTGGGGAACCTACTTATGTTGAATGTTTGTGCACGTAGTTGTGGTTTATTTTGGT
>JACXGJ010013221.1:0-16632 GCA_016801105.1 Esox niger | reverse complement strand
GTCTATTCCTCCTGCTAGGAGTTGCCCATGTAACTGTCACAGGCTTGAGGGATAGGACCATTGACCATATGTTGGAACAACCCATACAAGGGTCATTTAGGCCTTTCTTATTGGAGGGTATTTGGCTGGGTTTGACCCTAGGCCGCCTCCCTTGTATTATAAGTACTGTGGAACTTCCTGTATTCTTTGGAGAAGCACAGAGAGAGGGAACTAACATCACTGTCTCATGCTGAATAAAGATCGCTCTCCCCTGACTTTGGTTGCATAACTTTTGTTCTTGAACATCATCAGAACAGGAAGCTAACAATGGATATCACATGGATGGAAGCTGACAGGCGGGTGTATACGTGGACATAAATCTCCAAAACAAAACATCGGAGGAGTAATTGGCCATGACTGGTGTACACACATATTGAGGGATATACAAACTGAGCCCTGTGTTGTAGACTCTGTGTTTTACCAACACATCAAAGCAGGACTTTCACTCGGTCACAAACTGACTAGTCCCCCTATCACATCCTGCATCTCCTGTTTTACAATCCACTCCTTTCAGTGGTAGGGTGCTCCTCTTTTGTCTTATGACTCTGTCCCTACTCAATCTGCTGCCCCTGTGTGGGCCCGCATCTGGGTCTCGACCCAACACCAGATGGTGCAGATGGGCAACAGCACCTCCTCCTAACTGACTCTCAGTACTGGCTGTGCTGTGCCCACTCCTGTACTCTCTCTTAAACCCAACTGCCTGGCAACTCATGTCTCCAACACCATCGTTAAGTTTGATAATGACACCACCATCATATGCCTGATCTCTGACAACAATGAGCCAGCCTATAGAGAAGAGGTAAGGTCACTTTGTGGTGTCAGGAATACAACCTCCAGCTCAAACTTAGCAAAATGAAGGAGATGATTGTTGAACCCAGGAAGCAGCAATGGGAAGACCACGCCCCCATACACATCAATGGGTCTGCAGTGGAGAGTTAACAACATCTGGTTCCTTGTTGTCAACATCAGCAATGACTTGACCTGGTCTCATCACTCTAGGAAACATCTCGTCCTCCTACCCTGATAAAAGAGATTTGACATGGACTCCAGGATACTCACTAACTGGTACAGATGCATTATCGAGAGTCTCCTGTCTGGCTGTGTCCCCGCCTTGTAGGGCAGCTGCATAACCCTTGACAGCAAAGCACCTCAGAGGGTGATTAAAACAGAGCACATAACAAGGTCTGATCTGCCATTCCTGCAGGATCTCTACACAGAGGGATATAGGAGGAGCAAATGGATCTTTACAGATCCCAGCCACCCATGCAATGGACTGTTTACCAAGCTGCCGTCAGGCAGAAGGTACAGGAGTTATCTGTCTAAAACGTACAAGCTACGGGACAGTTTCTTTCCTCAGGCTGTAAGGCTGCTCAATTTGGGAACCCCTCTTCCATTCATTGTCCCATGCACACCTGTCAATTATTTGCCAATTTTATCAAGCACACCCGTCACTTTTACATTGCACTACGGTTGTACGGTTGTATAGTTCTTATTATTGGTGCGTGTTTTTGTATAGTGTTACTATTGATTGATTGTGTAATCTTATCTTTATATTATAATTACTGTTACTTTTTAACTTTCAACCGCACTGTCCGGAGTAAGAAAACCAAGCATTTCATTTCCATAACTTGTTATTGTAAATGACAAATAAACCTTTGAACTTTGAATTTCATGGGCCGTTGAGGATCTGTGACTTTCATCTGGTCTGGATTTGGTCTGAGGAGAAAGGGGGCTGTTTTTCAGCTGCAACCATCTTTCTTGGGTAAGACTTTCACAGACACATTCTCGTGACAATGGGAGGGGTAATCTCTGGGGAATGGTGCCTACGAAAGTTTTAATCACACAATTTTCAAGTACCCTTCACTGCAGTGGCTCTAGGGAACTGAGTGGCTAACCTGCCTGTGTTACTTCAAGTCTACAATAACACTTCACATCAATATCAGTTAGACTCCATATTTCGTCATCTTTGGAAGGAATGCATGACATACAATAAACCTGTGTTTAGATGGTGTCACTTCACAGGCCCGGAAGACCACCAACAGAAACCAGCCGTATGGTGGTCCTGATACAGCAGAGGGGGAGGGTATTTTTTACACGTGTGCAAAACAGATTATATACACAGAGTTCCCTGCTCAGAAGTAATCAGTGTCAACATGACAATCGCATATCGGGACAAGGTGCTCATTGCTCTCATGTCTGAGGACAAACCAAGAGCTTATAAAATGGGTATAGAAATGGGTCAGAATCAGAAGATACACTAACTATAAGGATGGGTTGCTCTCGGTCTTATGGTTACAGGGGGGTTAATATACTCCTGACCAAAAGGTTGATTCTTTGTTACAAAAGGTTTGAAAATTCAGGAGAACTGGCGCCAAATTCTAATCCCATTTTCCTTTGCTTTATCCCACAATAAAACAGAGAAACCGGCACTCCCACATTTACATTTATTCAATTACTTTAACCCAAGACTAAGCTCTGTCTACTTCTCAACTATCTCATGATATCCAGGAGAACATTTACTGGTAACAGTATATCAACTGCAGTATACTCAAGATTATACCCTTGATCATTTCAGTCAATGCAAGCAAGGTTAGCACACATTCATTTCTTACAGTTGATTATGATAATTAATTAACAGTATAGGAAATAACTTTGAGCAAGGTACAGAAATTGGGCAGTAAATGATGAAAACATTCCAAGTGTCAAGCCACACTTGAACCAGAGACAATGTCAGAAGCGTCTTAGCTGGGCGAAGGAGTACAAGAACTGGACCGTTGCTCAGTGGCACAAACACTGCATGAAAAGGCTTGTTTTTGGAGTGTGTCCATACAAGTAAAGGTCTTTGTAATGTTGACAGGTAAAAGGCCAGTCATAAAATAAAACGATTTTAACCAGTCGTAAGAAGTCAGCTCTCTACATTTCTGGAAACCCCTCAAACTTTGTACATGCAAATTTTTTCTTAACACTTTTGACAAACACGTTTACACAAAGTGTTGTACTTTTGGACAAAAAGTAGTATAGAAATAGTTAATTGAGTTAAATAAATCTGTTATTTAAAAATGTTGTATATACTTGTATATCATTTAAATCAAATAATTGATTCAGATTCACAAAATGTTTGATGTTATATTGCTAAGTTCAAGAAACAATGCCAGCTGAACAAGGTCAAGGTCCTTGTTTGGATATAATAATGTAAAGAAAACAACTCCTGCACCCAGTATGCGTAACATGCAATAAGAATATAATAATGTTTTGGTTTCCAGAGTTTACACTGAACAGGCAACCTAAAGTTTGTACCGAAACATTGTTATTAAATTCTTATTGCTAGTTACGCAGACTCGGTGTGGGTGCCATTGGTCGTCTCCAACGCACCGATCGATCTACAAAGGTTTGGTTTCTCATTGGATATAATAATGTGAAAACCCTATGCAGATCCTCTGTCTTCATTTGACATGACAAACAGCTTTTTACAGGGAAGGCTAATAATATCAGAAGTAATTGCAAATGAAACACTGTTCATTTCGTTATTCTCACTCTTTTCAGTCTCTTTTGATTTCCTCTCTGCTTTTGTCTTAGCTAGTGTCAACAAATATCTTTACACTGCTGCATTGGCCAGTTACTCTGTTGACGATCATCTGCCTTGCACTTTGAAATTATAGCGACTTGACTCAAGTCTGTTGGAGCAAATTACATTTAAGGTGTTAAATAAATAAAAGAACGGAGATCACACATTGTTTTCCAATTATGTCTCAAAACAGGATGATTACGGTCTAGGCACAGACTATATATATATATATATATATATATATATATATATATATATATATATATATATATATATATATGTGTGTGTTTCAATGTCCAATCAAATTAATGGAAGTATGGAGGGCGTGGTGATGGAAAATTAAATAACCCAACCTGGCAAAGAAGACCAGGAGTGATAGCATGACGATTCAGTGATCAGTGAAATTAAGAGGATTGGAGTTCACTACAACCCTACTTCTTTTTTATACTCATGAGGACGTTTTACTTTGCAATTGTGTTTTACTGGCGGTTGTAATCAAAGTCTACAATTTCAGTAAAGTGTTGAGAATGCATTCCAGCATTTTCTACTCTACTCGCCAAGCCATGGAAATGGCTACCAAAAATGCAAGAATAGCTCAAGGCAGTCCAAGTAACTTTGTTATTACAAATCAAGGTAAGAGTTTGCTTACTCCGTACAGTAACTAGCTGTATGTGCGGTAACAAGTTGTTTTGTGTTTCAGCTATCTAGCTTGCTGGGTACCGTTGTTACATACAGAAAGTAATATTTACAGCATTGTAATTAGATAACTAACCCTAATAAAACATTATATACAAATATTTATACACATTCATACCTAGCAAATTTATGTTTTTCTAACAGCTTGCTCCAAATGACTGTTTTTCTAACAGCTTGCTCCACGGAAGGCATGGGGCCTGGTCTTCTCGAGCAGAATATATTATCTGTAAGTTGAAACTTTAAGTTAAGTTAGACTTGTGCGGTTTGTAATTTTATTAGAATTTGTATTATTTGTTAATTGCCAAGATTTACCCAATTTTCATAGCGTTCAGTTGGGGACTTGTGAACTCGTTTGGCGTCATCTTTCATGGCCCAATACGGTTCCAATCCAAAAAACGCAAGTTACCAAGAACGCCTAAAATGCCAGGATATGTACTCGATCCACCTAATTTATCGGGGATACATGGGTTGGTGACTTGTTCAGTGAGAACGCATCTGAGATCTCAGAAGTCATTTCAGGATGTCAGGAAAAACTCCACAACTGTAATAAGTTTTAACTTTTCTTATTTCAGGTAAAAGGTACCTGTAAATCAGCATCTGAAAAAATACACAGCCTTTAATGTATATTTCAGCTTGTAACCAACATTACAGTGGGACGAGATTGAGGTTGTGTTAAGAAGACCAGGTCCGTAACCTCATGAACAAGACTATCTAATGCTGCAACAAACAATCAAATTACTGTTTCCCTTGACAACTGGGTATGTGATAATTATTTCAACCTCTATACGAAACGGCTAATTTCTAACGGCATAGTGCCGTTACCAGGGTGGACAAATTTGAACGATTCTACTGAATTTCAATTGGTGAGCTAAGGGGCTTGATTTGCGAGGAAGTTGTTTTTCCAGATATTGGTTGCTGAGAACAACAGTGAGTCGTAAAACTACGCCATATAACGAACTGTCAAGATTGCAAAAGCGTTAGTTACTCAATCAAGCCCTATGACGACCCGACTAGGCGGCAGTGTTTATCGTGTGGAATCTGTCTGTGGGTGCGGACAGTCCGACTCAATTTAGTGGGATGTTGACCGGTGTCTTTTGGTGCTGACCCCTTTTTTTGTCACCATAGTATGTTGACACTGTATTTTTTTTTAGGATTAGAGTGTGATATTGTATTTTTTTGGCAGTTAAACAGTGACTTGTACACGTAAAATTATAATGCCGTCCAGTTGTTGTACAAATACAACAAAAGGACTTCAGCCTTTGACGCGCAGGATGCGTTCATATTTAAATATCATGGCAGGAATAGGACACCATCAAGAACAAAAATTATTATTCACAAAGATGCTGAAAATGTTTTCTACTTAACAAGATGGATTCTGAGGAAGTTGTATATGGACAGATGGAGAGTGTGGTACAAAGGAAAAGTCAAAGGAAAGTCAAGATGGCCAAGAAAGGACAACAGAAATGTCTCTTGATGGAGTCTCTGTAACGGTCCCATCCTGCTGGGCCTTCCCATTCTATGTTTTCTGTTTGTCCGTGATTTGTCATGTCCTTGTTGGGTCTTTCCTGTTCTTGTTTCAGTTAATCAGTTTATTCCTTTCACCTGTGTTTTGCCCCCACCTGTTTCTGTTCTCCTTGTTAGTCTATGTATTTAGTTTGGCCTTTTTCCACCCTCTCCTGGTCGGTCATTATTTGCTGTCTCATGTTTGCTGTTTTGAGGTTTACCTTTATTCCTAGTTTTCATCTCATTCTGTTTTGTAGTGCACGGCACTCGTTTTTTTTTACCCTTTTATATATTAAACGTTTTTCCCTGCGCTTGCCTCCGTCTCCTTGGGCTCCCTCTCGTTCCGTGACAGTCTCTTTTGTGGGATCCTGGGATCCTGGAATCATGGACGATACTAGGAACTGACGTGAGGTTTCATAATCATTTTGTTAGAGTTCTTGAATGTTTATTTCCTTGAATGTATTGAACTTATCAAAGAAACCTGATCACATTCCTCTGTAATGGCGAAGCTTATTTAATTAAATATTACGTGTAGTTTCAAAAGCACTTTGATAGTATATAGCATGTTCTAATAGGCATTGGAAATAGCCTGTTTTGTTCTGTCTTGCTTGAACACATTTTAATAGGTATAAACATATTTATTGCGTTGATGATGTTTAAAATCATAAGGCCTCAACGGAGGTCTAACGACAATGTGGGTAGGCTTTAACAGGCTCCCTGCATGGTAACCATATGTTGCGTGCTGAGCTGTTCGCTAACACACATGGGTACATCTGAAACCTAGTGATGAATTGGAAATCGGTACAATGATTTTCTAATTTGGTAAAATCGTCGTACAATATTTTATACTGTGTTTTCTCTTCTTATATGTTGTGTAAGTGGTAAAATGAAGAATCCACATGGTGATAGTTTAATGTAAAGGAGACATGCTGTGTCCCATGAGGACAATATTTGAATCCAATTTAGTGTGAGGTTCTGTCCACTTTTGATCCATGAACAGGGTCTTTCAAGAAAAGTCAGATGAGAGCCTTTTATTCAGCATGAGTCCAAAATGTTAACCTTCCATAGTTCTTTCATTTTCTCTCCATAAAGTTAACAGTCCTTTATGCCAGGACAGATAGGTGGTCAGTGGTCATAGCCAACATTTACACAGACTTATAAGAAATAGTTTAACGTACAAAATACCTTTTTTAAGAGGAGGAGAACGCAACCACCCAAGATCGCACACACCGGATAAGGGCCTACTACAAAGGGGTGAGTGTCCTGGCTGAAGGTTGAACAAGGAGAAGCAAGAAAACTATGTAGAGGTTACCCATCTGCTGGGGTTTTATTGTCTGTAAAAATGATAAAGAACCAAGAACAGTTTAACAAGGGAAGGAGGGCAGCAGGTGAAAGGGACAGGAGTAGGGTAGTTTCAACGGTCTGTCAAATCAAAGAAAGAATACATAACTTCCCTATACCTCTAAACCTGTCTGCCACAAGCTAACCTAACACACAACTTACCTCACTGCTATAAAACCCACTGGGCAATAGCCGCTGGCGTCTAACCTAGTGTAAATAACAGTGGGTTACCTACGGGTGTATGTAAACCCCAGGGTGTCTACCTAACCCAACTCCATGGAGGTCTGGGACAAGGAGGTTTACACATACGGTGCCAACAAAGACAAGCGATGGCCCTGCCCACTTCATCGGCAGCAACTCACCACACCTGGGAATGGAACAGAGAGACACACACACACACCAGAGACCACAGGACATAACACCCTTGTATGGCGTATTCCAAACTATGACCCAAGGATCAATCACTTACACAGTTCCTAGCAGGTGTATGGACAGGGTGTTTGAGACCCATCAGTTATGGAGCATCACATATCCTACCTACTGTCTTTTGTAGAGAGCACGTTTAGTAATCTTATATATTGTGTCAAGCTTAATTCAATGACTTCATGCTTAATATCTCTCAATAGTCATCGCCTATAGAAGCCAAAGCGAGTTTACTCCTCACAATTAAATTTGTATTTTGGTTAAATAATATAGTTTCTCTCTTATTTGTATTTACCAACGATAACTTGGATAATACTTGTGTTTTTAAGAGATGCCTGATACACGTTAATGGAGTTTATATGTAAGATGGTAAATTGACTAATGAACAAATAGGGTATCGATGTTAATGTTTAAGACCTACATTGAGTGTCCTTTGGATTATTTATTGTACCTTGAATTTAGTGACGTCATACATCTGTTTTCTGTCTACATCACCATTCTTAAGTTTTCTTAATTTCCACCCTAATGTTGAGTTTCTGTGTAGATAAAAATAAGAAATTTTTTACAAACCGCAACATTAAACAAAATCTAAATCTTCAGTTAACAGTGGATATCGGCTAAGTTGAGAAATCGAACATATCTTGCTACAGAGACAGTCTGAGGACCATGTCAGACCATTGGAATTTAAATCTCATATACTTTAAACAAAACATTTGGCCTTTTTAATGGCTCACCATATGTGGGTGAAGCTTATGGCTTCAGGAAGGGGGGCAGACCCACTTGGGATTGCACCTTCCAGGACATTAAGACGCGTTTTACCTCGGCCCCTGTCCTTTCCCAGCCAGACCCATCCCATCAATTCGTGGTCGAGGTGGACGCGTCAGACGTAGGGGTGGGGGCTGATGGGCCCTGTTCTTCGGGCGGTTCAACTGCCCAAGCGCTGTGTGGTCGGCGCTGTCCTGTGGAAGGTGGAGGAGGCGGTTAGGGCAGCCCTTCTGCACAGCCCTGGACCTGGGGAACCTTACCTTCCGGCCGTCTGTACGTGTCCAATCCCGTCCGGTCGGCGGTGGTGGAATGGGCGCACGTGTCCAGGCTTATGTGCCATCCTGGCCTGACGTAAACACTGGCATTTCTGAACCGACGCTTCTGGTGGTCTTCCATGCAGGAGGACACACAGAAGTACGTCTCCGCCTGCCCCGTTTGTGGGCAAAACAATCGGCCTAGCTCTGGTCTCCTGCATCCCCGTTCCACATCGCCCCTGGTCCCATCTGTCCCTCGACTTTGTCACCGGTCTACCCCCCTCCGAAAGCAACACAGTCATCCTCACCATCATTGACCGGTTCAGGAAATTCGCCCGTTTTCTTTCTCTGCCCAAGCTCCCCTCTGCAAAGGAAATGGTGGCGACTCTGGTAAGGGAGGTGTTCTGCGTATTCGGCCTCCCAACTGACCTGGTTTGCGACCAAGGTCCCCAATTCACCTCAGCCGTTTGGAAGTCCTTCTGTTGGGCCATCGGTGCCACCGTCAGCCTCTCCTCTGTATTCCACCCCCAAACCAATAGCCAGGCCGAAAGGGCTAACCAATCCCTGGAAACCACCCTCTACTGCCTTGTCTGCACCAATACCACAACTTGGTCCCCCCAGCTGCCCTGGGTGGAGTACGCGCATAATACCCTAACCACATCCGCCACAGGCATGTCCCTGTTCCAGTGCCTATTCAGCTACCAGCCCCCAGTGTTCCCGTCCCAGGAGAGAGATCTGGCTGTGCCCTTAGTACAGGCACAAATCCGGCGCTGTCATCGCACGTGGAACCGTGCCAGGGCGGCACTACTCCGATCCTCCGGTGATAACCAGATGTGCGCCAACCACCCCCGCATTCCAGCCCCGAACTACTCCGTGGGGGACAAGGTCTGGCTCTCTACAAAGGACCTGCCCCTGCGGACCGAGTCCCGCCAGCTCTCTCCCCGTTTCATTGGCCCCTTGTTATCAACCCTGTGGCGGTGCATCTGAAACTGCCCCCGTCCCTCAAGGTCCACCCTACCTTTCATGTCTCGTGACTAAAACCAGTCCGGATGTGTCCACTCCTCCCTCCTCCTCCGCGTCCTCCCTCTCCCGTATCATAGACGGGTAGCCCTCGTACACGATTTGGCACATTCTGGACTCACGTCGCCGTGGCCGCGGTGTCCAGTACCTTACGGCCCAGAGGAAAGCTGCTTGGTCCCCCGTCGCCTGGTCCTGTACTCCACCCTGCTCAGGGATTTCAATCGCCGGTGGCCGGACGCCCCTAGTGGTTTGCCTGGAAGCGTCCGTCGGGGGGGGTCAGGTCAGGTCCTTGCGTTCCTGGGCCACCTGTTCCCAATACACAATTACGCACCTGTCCCTAATCGCCCCATTACCAACAGTATTTCCACAGTCCTCTGCCATCCCTTCCCCGCCGGATCATGGTCTTTTGTTGCATGCGCTTCACAGTCAGTTACGAGTTTACTTTCGGTTTGTATTTATTGTGTACCGACCTATTGCCTGTCTCTGACTACTCTGCCTACTCCCTGCCTGTACTTCTGCTGTCTGCCTGTGCTTCGACCATCTGTCCGCCCCCGACTACTCTGCCTGCTCCCTGTCTGAACTTCTGCCGCCCGCTCCTGTACCGACCCACTGCCTGTCCCCAACTTCTCCGCCTACCACCGGTCAGTACCTCTGCCGTTGATCAGTGTTTAGTGCTCCTGTCTGACTCCAGTCTCTCTGCCCGCTACTCTTCCCTTGCCCAGCCTATCTGCAATTGGGTCCCTAATCCTGACCGTGACGACAGAAACCAACTGAAGTGAGGGTAGAGACCTAAAGTCATCCCCCACAGACGTGGTCAAAGAAAATGCAAAAAGGTTGTGATTTATGTTTTGGCTGATTTCATTTTTTTTTTAATGTAAGTTTGTGAATTCCCTAAAATTTGAGGTTAATCAAGACACTGTTTGTATGTCATAAGGTAGTTTTGGCATGGTCTTTTAGCTTTGCTAATACAATTGCCCTGGTGGTTGCAGTAGGTTAACCACTACAAATATGGTCTGGAGTTTTTCACTTGTTATGGATCATTTCTTTCCACTACTCAGGTTTGAGGGTTGAGTCCAAATATTTTTTTTTTATTATAAGTACTCTAGGAAACCAGTACTTTAATTCTAATAGTTTATTACATGCTTGTAGGTGATACACAGACAAAGTACACTTTCCACATTCCTAGGTATGGCAAAGACACATTTTAAGGGGCCCCTTATATTTTCTTCTAACATCTGGTTCTCATCTTATTGCTCCAAATCCTAAGACCGTCTGGGACACCTGAGCTAAAGAATGCCTATATTTGGGCCTGGGGCCAAAAGGAGAACAAGGATTTTCTGGCAAGAGTTCTGATGGAAAGGCAGACAAGTTAAAGCTAAAGTCCCCACATTTTTAACCGCATTTTCTCCAACTCCTAGACAGAGCAAAGTATCCGGCCTGTATATCATGTACACAAAACCTACATACTTAGTACATGTATAATAAACCTAATTTATGCCAATAGAATATATGTATGCATCCTTAATATATAATATATATGCATAATTAATTAATCTTCCACACACTTCTATATTTTAGTTGTGCAGCTTAACACTTGGATATTATAAATGCATGATAGCCAATTTCGCAGACCTGTGTCATGGTACTGTGGTAAAGTTACATTTGAGAGCTGTTTAGCTATGTTAGACAAATTTGTTAATTGGTTATATGGTTTATTATTTCTTCACACAAGCAACCGTGTTGCACATTGATGTCTTTGATGGTGTTAGTGAACGTTCATGTTTTTTCACATGTTCACTTTGTTTTGATGAATATACCGGATGAATCTCCTTCTCAAATGGATTATAGATCTATTCCTACTACCAATTCTCTATTTTTCATGTCTTTCCCGCAAAGATGGCCTGTGCGGTTTCAGGAGGGCGCCTCCTTAACCATATTTGTCATTGGATTTCATATGTGTTTCTACAACAACAATGGTTGAATCTGTTTCAAATCTTCTTGACCACTCACATGGCAGAACAATGATAGGGTCTGATCACTTGGCTTCACACTCCATTTCTAGATGAATCATCGACAGCAAGAGGAGGATCCACCTGAGTCCTAAAGGACTCCACATACTACAGGTCAGACAGAGTACCACGGGCCAGTTGACTGGACAGGTCACATGGTCCCATCACAGTGAAAGACACAGTTGTGGTGTAATTCTTGAATTAGTACAGTGTTGGAAACTTATTTGCTTGGTTCACATCACACTGATTGCAATAACCAATATTGGAACACTGATACAAGACAAAGAAAACTGAAGACAAGAACTAAAGGACACTTGATTGGTAACTAACTACTTTCCTTACAATCCAAGACTTTCCTAAATGAACTGATATGGTGATTTTGTATGTGTGAAGTTTTTTTTCTTGCAAGTGTGATAGAAATTTGAAATTGTGAAGCAATATAATGATTCAATGTTATTATTTTATATTGCATTGGCAGTTATGAGTTTATATGCATTTCTATGGTGGTTTCATTTAGTATGCTGTGACCTAGGACAATGAGTAATTTACAGACCACTGGGTTCACTGTTTATCTGTTGAAGAGATCAGCTTGACTAAAGAATTACCTGTTCTTTGTTCAATGTGTGAGTACTTTGAGTTGGGGGCGTGGCCAGTGAAGATGCTACAAAGACGCCTGTCGTACCTAGATTCTTTGATTACTCGGAGTGCGGTCATACTAGGTGGCCGTACATCGATTATCCCATGCGCATGTAAAAATAAACCTTTATAGAACTTTGGACTCAAGACCGCTTCATTTTTCTTTAACACACGACAGGTGGGAAACTCTACAATTACAATCCCAATATTGGACTTCGGTGTATTTGTGAGGATGCTTAATGATCTACTTTGTGACTCTATCATGGTATGTTTGGATAGTGAATTGTTCCCTAGGTGGTTCCTTTCAAAAATAGATGTTTTCCCTATTTTAAAGGTAGAATCTGTTACAGGTACAACCGGATATGCATACGTCTTTTGTATGATATTGTCGCATAGATCGTGATATGGACATGTTTTTTTTATTATTGTTCAATGGACTTGGGGAAATGTTTCATCACGATGTCATGTTTTCGTCTGATTATCTGCTGAACACTGTAAACACAGATAGTAGCCTGTTGATGTCAAAATGTGTCTCGACCCTTATTATCTGAGGTGGGGACGGAATTGATGACTGTCAATACATTGAGTTATGTGTCGGAGTATGGTGTGTCAATTGTATTGTTTATGTTCATTTTCATTTGAGGAACAAGAAGACCTCTTTGGTCACTCTTTTTTGTTTTGTCTTAGTCATTTGTAACATAATTGTATGAACCTTTTCATTAGGAATTGAATTGTACTTGTAATGTTTTATCAGGCATGTAATGAATGTGCCTATATAATGAGAACAGAAACCCCTCTGTTTAGATTCTCTCTTTAGGTTGCCCTCTGATAACCACAGGCATGGGGGTTAGTGTCTTGGAAACCTGATCTTGGCTAGGTATACATGCCCTTTAATGTATATCAGCTTGAAACCAAAATGACAGTGAGAAGAGACTGAGGGAGATGAGATTGAGGTTGTGTTCATTGGAAGAAAAAGGTATGGCCTGATAGAGTCCTC
Organism: Esox niger; assembly: GCA_016801105.1. Lineage (NCBI taxonomy): Eukaryota > Metazoa > Chordata > Actinopteri > Esociformes > Esocidae > Esox > Esox niger. The sequence goes on along the minus strand of JACXGJ010013221.1, from coordinate 3,384 downwards.
ACGGGTATATCCAACGAATTATGGTAAACCAACCGCTCTTATAGGAAGAAGAGGTGTCACCAAAATGACCACCACAGCCCTACCCTGGACACCTGATTGCTCAGAACATTTACAGAGAAGAGAAGCTGTGGTTTACCAGGCAACTAAGGAAAAGATGTCTGGTGTGGATACTGGATTTATGGTTTCCTGATCAAATTAGCTGACCAGCGAAGGTCACTTGAACTGAACAGATTTACACACACACACACAAACACTCAAGTCTCAATTGCTGCTACCAGACACTCTACGTTATATAGTTTTTAGTATCTTTATTAGGATGTAAATGTTCTATTGTTACTCCTCAAAATCTGTTGATTATTTTTTAACTTTGGCCGCCACTGTCCTTTTGAGAAAATTGTATTCTTGTATTGCTGTGTGGACACTTGCAAGCAAGCATTTCCACTTTAAATGTAACTGTTATTAATTTAAGTGGCTTTATTTACATTGCTGTTTTTAGTAATGTGTATTTTTGCACTTAAAAAATAAAATAATTTTACTGTTATGTAGTGGTTGAATAAACATGATGGATAGGAAAAATAACGAGGGGATAAGGGGGCTTGAAAGGGGGGGGGGGGGTTTCAGGGTAAAAATCATGAAATATCCTAATGTCTTGACTGGTGGACACATTAAAATTCAAGGTCTGTGGTCATTGTCAGTAACAATCTGTCCTTTATTGATATGTTAATACATCACAGCAGCGGGTGGGGTTGTGACAATGGTGAGCTTTGTGTGTCACGATATGTCCTAATGCTCAGTGGTGGGGTTTCCTTAAAAGTACGGAAGTGTAGAAGGATGTCCCATGCTGAAGCTCTTGCCAGTCAGGATTCTAACTGTTCTTGACTGTTGATAGTTCCTTTGCGGTTCCTCTTCGTGAAAAGTCACGACATAAACTGGCTTTGGAGTGTTGAGTAATTAGACTGTAGTTTTCACGACTGTCCTGGAATTGGCAACATTCGTAAGGGGTGTCAAGATAACTAGGACTACAAAACGGGTATTTGGCGCAGTGAAAGTCATCTCTTGAGATCAAAGTATATATTGCATTTCATTTGGAAATCAAGGTCCTAGAGTCTGGAGGAACAGAGTAAAGGCATAGAATCCAAGTTGCTTGATGTCCAGTATGAAGTTTCCACAGCCAGTGCTGATTTTGGGTGCCATGTCATCAGCTGGTGTTGGTCCACTGTGTATTGTCAATGCAGATTTTAAAGCACTTCATCCTTCCACCTGCTGACAAGCTTTATGGAGTTGCTGATTCCCTTTTCCAGCAGGACTTGGCACCTGCCCACAATGCCAAAACAACTGGTAACTGGTTTGCTGCAAATGGTATTATTCTTTAGCCAGCCATCGCCACATTGATGCAGTAATTTGTGCAAAAGTAACCCTGATCAAGTATTGAGTGCATAAATTAACATACTTAGGAACAGAGGCGTTGCTAGGATCACAATACATTCAGGGCTTAGCCCACCCCGCGTGTCACATCCTGGCTAGGCCCCTAGCCATCTTCGCACTGGCTGGAGCCATAGTCAGGACGTGGCCAGAAGAGGTGCCTCTAGGCACCTCTATGTTGCTCGGTCTCCCCAATTGGAGGCAGGTGTTGGTTATTGCCTCCAATTGGGGAACCTATTTATGTTCAATGTTTGCCAACATCTAGGTGGTTCATTTTGGTTGTCAGCCGAAGGCTATACTACCCTGTCTGTCAGTCTGTCAGTCTGTCAGTCTGTCAGTCTGTCAGTCTGTCAGTCTGTCAGTCTGTCAGTCTGTCAGTCTGTCAGTCAGTCAGTCAGTCAGTCAGTCAGTCAGTCAGTCAGTCTGCTTTGAGTTTGTGTCTTTGTTTTGTTCTCTCTTTATTAAAACTATGGATTACTTCAACCGTTTTGCCTCTGCCTATCTGTCCACAACCCAGATTTATGACAACGCGCCCACCAGGGATAGGAAGTACAAGGTTTTGAATGTACATGCAAAAATGTCATTATGGATTAATAGTTCTTTATAGTTAATTCATATTTTTTTTTTTTTTTTTTTTGGTCAATTTGGAATCTGGGGCTATTCATAAAAGATCAAGGGCTATAGCCACTGCTCAGGAAACCTTTGCAGGTGTTTTGTGTGAATTTGCTGATTAGAACTTGTTGTGGAAATCACTAAAGACTGAAGATAATTTTCACAAGTAAAGACATACAAGATTTGCAAACCTAGAGCAGTCAACAACACTGTCAGCAGAGTCAGGTCAAGAGCTCTCTGTTGAAGATTTATCTCAGGCCTATTTACAGTGGGGCAAAATTATTTAGTCAGCCACCAATTGTGCAAGTTCTCCCACTTAAAAAGAAGAGAGAGGCCTGTAATTTTCATCTTAGGCACACTTCAACTATGAGAGACGAAATGAGACAAAAATCCAGAAAATCACATTGTAGAATTTTTTATGAATTTATTGGTATATTCCTCTGTAAAATAAGTATTTGGTCACCTACAAACAAACAAGATTTCTGTGACGACCACGCCATCTACTGCCCATCCTCCCCCTGCAGGAGGCGGGCTTCGGTGTTCGACGTCACCGACCTTCTGACACCATCGCCCCATCTCATCAACTCATTGCACCTGTTGTCTCGTTTAGCGCACCTGATCATCATTTAGTCATTCCCCTCAGTATATATGTTCCCTCTGCTCCCATTGTCTTTGTGTGTTATTGTCTCTACGCAGAAGAGCATATGTCAGCTCTCAATATATAAAATGAACCGAAACATACCAGCTCCGCAGTCCGCTTCATCCTTCCTTCTAACCGAAAACGCTGACAGAATAACACACCACAAAAGGAAAAAAATGGAGCACAGAGCTCAAAAAGAAGCCGGTGTTGCGGGGATCATACAAGATCACTCCAACATGCTGGCCAACCTAGGCGCCGCTATGAACACCCTCGTCCAGGCAGTTCAGCGCCTAGAGTTGGCCCGGTCCACTCCCGCAGCACCGGCTGCATTACCGCCTCCCCAGCCTACCTATCCCGGGATTGGAGCGATGCCCATCCCGCTTCCCCGGGATTACGACGGGACGGCGGACCGCTGTCAGGGTTTCCTACTTCAAGTGGACATCGCACTCCAGGCGATTCATCCTGCGCCGACCGATGCCCAGAAGATCTCCTCACTCGTCTCCTGCCTGTCCGGCAAAGCCCTGGAATGGGCCACCGCCGTCTGGAACATCGAGGGGCCCTTCCAGGGCAGCTACGCCGAGTTCGTCCGTCTCTTCCGGGTCGTCTTCGATCATCCACACGAGGGGAGAGAGGCGGGCGAACGGCTCTTCCATCTGCGGCAGGGGACGAGATCGGCGCAGGAGTTCGCACTGGAGTTCCGAACCCTGGCA
>JACXGJ010013219.1:0-16670 GCA_016801105.1 Esox niger | reverse complement strand
ACACACACACACACACACACACACACACTAAGACATACACAAGTGGAGGAATACACAAGCACATGCTCATACACTTTCAGACTAATCTCATCTTGCCAGAAGGGATAATGTCTGGCAGACAATCTCCACTCGCACTTATCCAGACTGCGAGGACATTTTAAAGAAAATGTTGAATTTTTTTGGGGGAAATTGCCTACACACGCATTCACATACACGCATGACCAAAACACCAACATACAGGGTGCAGTCAATATAGGAAGGACACACTTTGAGTGTCTGTCTTTGTGGATGATTGTATTGTATTTATTTCCCTCTGAATTTTAAAGATTTTTAAAACACAATATTTCCGTCATACTTAAAAAATCTCATAGTATCTCCACTCATACTGTCTTACTCCTGCTTACAAACTTTCTTACAGACTCGTTTTAACTTGTTTGGTCTTTTTCTCTGTTCTGTGTGAGTCTTTGAGTCTCTCTCTCAGTTCACCTTTGCTTCATTAGAATAATTTTCCATCCCCAAATAACAGATGCTAGTACATCACACTCTGAATTGAAGAGCAAGTGAGATCTGAAATATGATGTAATCATGTTTTGTATAATTTAGCCTCCAGTAATACTAATTGGACTACAAGTCAATTTGTGTGTAGTCACGGTTATCCTTGATATGATAATTCATTGATGTCCCTAACAGCAGGCAAAATAAATGTACCAGGTAAATAAATGTAAATGCTTCCACTTTCTAAAAGACTACAACACTGTGGAAAACAGACTTCCTGCTTTGGCCCAGTCTCCCCTCTGCAGGTTTTCTGAACATCATACCGGTAGACTGACAAGATACTGCTAGCAAAGAAATGATACATGATACATATTTGGAAGTGATATTACATGGTGATATCGAATCAAACATTTTTGAAACAGAGCTTTCTACTGAAGATATCCTGGTGAAACCAATTCAAATAAAGATTGGAAAACGTATTTTCTTATCGCAATGGGACTATTTTATCTGGACCAAGACGGCAAATTACGTAAGTCCATTCTATTAATTTCTGCCTTGCTTCTTACTAAACAAACAGTGGGTGTGGGAACTGAAAAGTCCTTTATGGGTACTGTAGGTTCACAAGCTACAGTAACTTTTGAGGTATGTAGCAAATATTAGTTATGTAAAACACATAACTATTATTTTTCGAAATGGCTGAAATTAAAACTGTAAGTAAAAAAATACTATTATTTAATAGTGTCTTTCATCTACTAAAAATGATTATCAGGTTCTCTGATAGCAATTTGTTTAAAAGGCGGTACCAACGTTCAAATTTACTTGTTCTAGATTGTGTTGAGGAGATGTATTTTTGTGAAAAAAATATCATCGTCAACATTAGTAATTAGTCAATTTTGTGGTATGGTTAAATACCCATTTAAAACATGACTGTAACATGGTGAGAGGAGGGATCCATGCAAAGGATACGGAGTACAGGGTTTAATAATGTAGCTGCACAAAACACTCGGGAAACAGCGAGTTCAGTTACAAGGGATGTTCTATACAAATAAAATCACACAAAAAACAATGGGTCAAAACCCAGAATTAAGGTACTGTCGCACATAACAAGGAATGTAATAACGCCAAAGGACTAGGGGAGAGAAGGAACAGATATTCACTTATTAATAATAGAAAATGAGAATCAGGTGTGTGTCGTTGGTGACAGGACAGATCGTAATGCGTTAAAGATAAAATAGTGTTGGGCGGTGTTGGGAAACTGGAATATAGGACCAGATGAACGGTGGTGACTAGAAAGCCGGGGACGTTAAACGCTGAAGCTGCCCCGGACCAGAAGAGGAGTCATCCCTGGACCAGGAGAGGAGTCATCCCCAGACCATGAGAGGAATCATCCCCGGATCAGGAGAAGAGTCATCCCCAGACCAGGAGAGGAGTCATCCCCAGACCAGGAGAGGAGTCATCCCCAGACCAGGAGTGGAGTCATCCCCAGACCAGGAGAGGTGTCATCCTCAGACCAGGAGAGGAGTCATCCCCGGACCAGGAGAGAATGTAACAATGACTTAACACTCAGCAATTATGAACTGGCCTACTGTATCCTTCCATGTTTGTGACTGTTGCTTTGACAATATGGCTTATATTGCAGATGCATTTTTACCACAACAATAAAAAATAGAACCCCTTAAACGTCCTGTTGAATTTGCCAACTCAAGTGACTGGCTCCATTATAGTAAACTTAACACCACTACAGAGAGCTTTCATAACCCATAATCAAACCAATGGCATAATTACTCATTAAAAATTACCTTTCAACAACATTGTTAATAGAGAGAACAAAAACAAAAACAAGGAAACACAAAATAGCAATGTTGGTTGCAGTGCATGTGTGCCACAGAGCATGAGCTGAATATAAATTGGCACAGCATTAAATATTTATCAGAAAAACATATTCCCATGCTCTTTCTCTTTGCTTATATAACGTCATTGGCAGGTTTTGTGGGATGACGAGGGGGGACTAGACGATGTTTTCAAGGTCGGCACAACTGCACAGTTAAGAGCTCCTTACCCCACCCATAAGTTCCTAATTAGGACACTAGGACATTAGGAGTGTAAATTAAACCTCTGCAATCTGCATGAATAAATGAAGGCTGAAATGTAAGGCATTTTCTTTACTACTATTCGTGTCACCATTTGAGGCAAAATGGAAGAAAATTCACACAAAATGCATAATACTGTTGACTGCAGTTTTAGCCCCCCACACACACTCGTCTATAAGTGCCTCAGATCCTAAGGGATCCAGTTCAGATAAGCAATGAACCAGTGAAATGAAATCGCCACACAAAGAGCAAGCAGGGCCAATTGGTAGGGAGACAGGGAGGGCATGCATTAGAGCATGCAAAATGCACAGAAAAAAGACCGTAAAAGCAGGAGAAAGTGGAAAAGAAATCCCAAGATAGTTGATGCCAGAGGGAGAGAGACTCAAAAATAAAGAGCATGGAAGCTGGAGAGGGAGTGATAAAAAACAGATGGCGAATCACTCTTTATTATTAGTGCGATGATTTAATTACAAATATTTTAACCCTTATGAATTTCCTGGTACTGATGCTGATCAGTCAATAGTGGTCAACTGTGAAGTTGAGATTAATCAGTTAGGCTTCAGTTGGTGGTAATGGTCTCTGCTAGTGGGTAGGATTTGGGTGAAATGGTCAATGTTCTGTTGGGTGGAGATGCCATTGTTTCGTTGGGTTGATTGGGAAAGGTTTGGTTGGTGAAGTGGTCAGTGATTGATAGGGTACAATTGATCAGAGTATGAATTGGTGTAATGGTCAAAGTTGGATCATGTAAGGTGGTAAACCTTTCGGTGGAACTGCCAGGTGTTGTCGGGCATATTGGTAGAAGTCGGACGAACTTAATAAAGTTTGTTTGACTTCTAGATATCTAGTAGTTTGCCATATTGTACAGTTCACTATGCCTACCTGACCAGTGTCCCGTGGACACCCCGGTACGGTCGATACAGGAGTTGCTGACGGGGTGGAAGACGGTCTCCCATCCTCCCGTGGCGTAGCGCCAGTTGTGGGACTCCAGGATGAGGGTGCGCTGGGTGCCGTAGGCGATCATGAAGCAGTAGACCACGTGGTGCAGCTGGCAGCCATATCCACAGCCCTTGTTGATGTTACACACCAGCTTACGGGCCTTGGAGCAGTCCTGTGGGTTCTGTTGAAGGACGGGTGGAATAGAGAGAGACGAAGTGGAGACAGAGGGCATGAAGAAAACGACAGAGAGATGGGGAAGACGGACATGTGGGTGGTCGAATGTACATTTGACCTCTTGACTTCGGGCTCTTAACAGCTTCTGTACATTTTTCTCAAACTTAAAACATCTTCCGCGAGTATCTCTTCTCTTACTCTTTCTCCCTTTCTCTTTCTGACTCACCTCACCTTTCACAAGAAAATTACATATATACAGTATATACAGCTCTGGAAAAAATAAGAGACCACTGCAAAATTATCAGTTTCACTGGTTTTACTGTGCATAGGTACAGTATGTGTTTGAGTAAAATGAACATTTCTGTTTTATTCTATAAACTACTGAAAACATTACTCCCAAATTCCCCCCCCAAAATATTTATTTGTAGAAAATAACAATATATAACCAAAGAAGATGCATTGTTTTCAGACCTCAAATAATACAAAGAAAACAAATATGTATTGATGTTTCATCAAAAAAAAGTATGTTATGATTTAGGAAGAGTTCAGAAATCAATATTTAATGGAATAACCCAGATTTTTTATATCAGCTTTCATGTGTCTTGGCATGCTCTCCACCAATCTGTCACACTGCAGTTGGGTGACTTTACGCCACTCATGGCATAACAATTCAAATAGCTTGGTTTTTGTTTGCTGGCTTGTGACCATCCATCTTCCTCTTGATCAACATCCAGAGGTTTTCAGTGGGGTTCAGGTCTGGAGATTGGGCTGGCCATGACAGGGTCATGATCTGGTGGTCCTCCACCCACACCTTGATTGACCTGGCTGTGTGGCATGGAGCATTGTCCTGCTGGAAAAATCTATTCTCAAAGTTGGGGAACATTGGCAGAGCAGAAGGAAGCAGGTGTTCTTCCAGGACAACATTGTACTTGGCTTGAATCGTGAGTCCTTCACAAAGACAAATCTCCCCGATTCTAGCCTTGCTGAAGCATCCCCAGTTCATCACCAATCCTCCACCAAATATCACAGTGGGTGCCTCTCCAGGTCTCCATCTAAGCAGGTGTTGGGCAAAGCTAAACATGTGACTTGTCAGTGAAGATGACATTACTCCATTCCTCTACTGTCCAATCCTTATGGTCTTTTGCAAACTTGAGCCTGGCTCTTCATTGTGTCTCATTGAGGAAGGGCTTTGCACTTCACCCCAGTTGTTTGCCATTGTTTTTGTAGATCACTTGATGTCATCCTACGGTTGTTGAGTGACATTTGAATGAGTTGATGGTTATCTCGGTCAGCGGACAGTGGTGGTCACCCTCTGCCAGTCTGTAGCTTTGTTGTCCCCGATGTCTGTTGCTTGACCTTGTTCTTATGAACCGGTATTTAACGGACACTGGAGTGGAAGGGCTGCCATACATGTAGATGTAGATGCTGATTTTAACCCTACTGTTCCTCATTCAACAGCTTCCTTTTCGACTTTTTTGGAAATGATAGAAAAAGGTGCAGTGGTATAGTGATATCTTAGATTTTTCTGGAGCTGTATATATATATATATATATATATATATATATATATATATATATATATATATATATATATACATACAATGTGAGCAATCACGAAAAAGAAAACATAAAAAATTGAAGATGTAAATCATGATAGGGGACGGCGCCACTTCAGGCTATCAATGTCAAAATGCGGCCACTGATCGCAAACATCTTCTGAAACGTCTTCTGCTAAGGTCTCACACAATTGAGCCAACATGCTCCTAAATAGCAGTTTATTCTGTGATGCAAGTATTTTGCTCATTAGGCTGTAATGGTTGCAGAAGGTTGGCAGTAATCATGGTGGTCTGCCAACGCATCTGCCAAGCGCCAACATCAAACACTCGTCTGTTTGAAAATGAGGAAGCACTAACATTACCACAACACTTGTCTGTTTGACATGTTAAAAATGAAAAGAGCTAATGTTCTAAATGTATTACAGCTGGAGTTCAAAAATACTGTGAACAGCACGAGCAGATGTCAAAAATAACAAAAAAGCCACATGGAAGGTTCCCTCTGAAGAATGTTTGGACAGGATTTGGATTTCATCGATTTAATAACCATTTAAACGTCAAGTACTTAGGATACATTTACTTGAATGACAATGTGCAGAAGGTATTCTCCATGTGAAAGCTAGGTGAAGTGCAGTAACAGCAGTTTGCATTGAAACCAAAACAAATCTCCAACTTCTCATTCTTGTCAGTGTTTAACTCATCGTCAACCGGCTTCAAAATGCTTTCTTGATTTAAAAAAAGAAATATTTTTAACAGTGATTAAAGAGAAATAACGTCAGAAATCTACAATTTGTATACATCACATGAAGTAATAAGGTGACTGTCACTCTGCACGCAGCTCTCTCACTTTGCAACTCCCAGTGGACTTGGGACAGCGGAGGCCAAGATATGCATCTTTTGCGGCAAATCTGATGCCGTTCTGGTTACTACTGCTGCTCGCTCAACTAAAAATAAAAAAGAACATACGCCCTGTCATTCTAACTCAATTGAGTTTACAGACGTCAAAGTCACCACAACGTGTTTCTAGAAAGCAGTGAGGCAAGGCAACCATATTTAGTTACAAACCACACAAAATCTGGACTGTGGTAGGCAATTGCACCGCTATTTGCAGGACCTCTGGGCTAATCCAAGGACATTAGTTAGCCTGTCAGAACTAGCTGTTCAGTCAAGCTGAGATGATGCTATAGAGGGGGAAGAGTTATATAGTAGGGCAAATGTTCAATATTATATGACCATCAACTTATTTGAAGTGGCAATGTGGGAATGGAATACCACTGTCTGTTAGAAACCTATTCGTTGCTTTTTGGGCTATAGCTCAGGCGATAGTTGATTTCCACATACATATACTATATAATTGAAATATATGTTTTCGAAATCCATGTAACAGAAATACCGCCCACCTACTGTCAATCCAGAGTGGACAGTGGCTAAACGTTTGTTTTTCAAATACAAGTTAGGGATAAACAGTAGAGGTGGTGTCAATTAAAGGTTGTTGAACTTATTATTCAGTAGCCTATAGGGTAGTCTATGTCATGATTTTATTTCAGTTCTTTGTGTGTTGGCCTATTGAAAAATATTACAAATGCATTCAATATTTAAGGTCAGTACGTAGTCATAATTTTCTAGTGACATAATAACTCAGAAATGCATCAAGGCTCTGACATGTACCAGGCTCTCAGCCATTTGTTGAATGATTCTAAATCTTCAGTTTAAAGTTTTCAAACTTTATACATACTTTCAAATTGCATATTGTACGTGCCTTCAATTTGAATGCATTTTATCCACAATGCGTGTGTAATAGATGTCTACAGTATGTTGAGCTGCAACAAAACAGACAGCTACATGTTTTTGAATAAATGGCCCAGGGACTTATCGTATTAGATGTTTTCAAAGGAATTGATTTTAGCACTGACCTGTCTGTTGAAAATAGCATTCAGTGAGGACAAAAAAGGCATTCTTGGGCAACTTTTGTAAACAATGTAATAGTGTGAATAATTTACAGAAATCGGATAATTTAGGCACTACAATTATTCAGTCATATTCACTGTTGCATTGTGCCATTAAACGGCCAATCACAATAAAATACCAGACATGGAAGACAAATGAAAAGACACAAGGCCTCTTTAGACCTCGCTAAAGGTCTGTGGCTTGAACCTGAATTGTGTGTTTCCAATAAAAACAGTTGAGTGATGAATGTATGATCCCCATTAAAAACCTTTTCAGCACTTATTTGAAGGTGCTTTTCATACAGAACACAGCCGTAGGCAACCAGTAAATTGGCAGGGGACCCAAAGCCTTCACTTTGGTTAGAGGGTCTGTGAAAATAGAGAAATTATGATTAGGGCTTTAGGTGGCTTTGATTTTATAGCACCCATCCATTTGAGATGCACAAAAGCTGTCATAGCAATGAAAACATTGTAAACTAATGGTGTCTTGATCTGTGTATGAGATGGATCTTACAGAGCCAACTAACATGTCACAGACAGTGTCATTGACATGCTCTGATGTATACTCTAAAGTGTGGGAACTTCCTCATTTAGCACAAAATGTGGAGAAAGTGAAGGGGACGTAATAGACGTTCATATTCATTATATGCCAATTATTATGTATTGAGTAGAAGTGATGGACGGTTCATGAGCCTCTGCCAATAACCGGGTCTCTCAAGAAAGATGATTGAAGGAGTAGGATTTGCCCGACCTAGTTCGAGTATTTGTGAGATTCCAACATATGATATGTTTACATATAACCACTATTCATATAGAAACCTAGCCTCTGATCTCTGTGGGCCCAGCTGGTGTATAATATTGTCACGTAAGATTGATTATGCGATGTTTCTCTATGGCATACGATGAGCAGTAAATAAAACCAAAATGATGTTTTCATTTGATTTGAATTTCAAAAAGTGTTCCTGTTGGATACCCACTGACGCTTGCCCATTGAAATATATCCAGCATCCAAGCCCTGCTCTGTGAACCCGCAACGCGACATCTGTTCCAAAAGAGAATACAATTGAATGACATTCTCCGATTAGGTTGTCACTAGGCATACGAAACCTGTAGCCTGTTGAATCCAAACTCAACAACGTGTGTGATACTCAGGGTGGAATATGAATAAGACTAAACTTTATGCACTGCCATTGAAGTGAGAAGAGTTGAATGCCTAGTAATATCTGTTGATGGGTCGATTGCATTTTCATCATCGATGAAAATCGATGAAATTCACGTATCCAAAGGTGCTGGGGCTAAGCCCTGATGAGCTCTCATTTGGACAGGTGTGTAGTTAAGCCCTGGTCCAATTTCATCCATTAACATTAGAGACACGCGCTAGGTGATTATACTGTTGAGCTCTGGCACAAATCAGCCCACACAGTGTGTTTGTGCATGTGTAAGAGAGAGTCTTTCAGGTAAATATCACCATTCTCTGTAGTGGCCCCAAAGGTATCACACTAACAGTTGACATAAATACCAATCAAATGGTGTGTAATCTCGCGTCTCGTGTTGAAAAGGAAGCTTTACACTATCCAAACCCCAGAGAATCTCTTTCTGAGCACGAGGTTAAATGACACCGACAAACAATCAGAAGCCTACAAGCTGTGAACTGGTTTTGTCGTTTAAAAAAAGGCCAGTTAATGCAGTTCTAGTAGGTGACGCCATTCAATGGTTACAAAGGCGTGATTGAAACACGACGTCTGCCTCATACTACAGTAGCCCTCCAAAAGCTGCAATTCCAATTTAAAATACAGTACACTTAAAATGCGTGTTTGTCGTTTCCTGAGAAAAAAATGGAAAGGAAGGTAGGGAGTGTAAAAACGAGATGGTGAAAGAGTGTGAGGAGGAGAGACTCGTCGGATGTATCACCTATACACAGCTGGTTGAGAACTAGTGAGAGAAAGTGCTGCTTTGTCTCTTGGAACTTGATGTGCAAATGGCTGTGAGGGAGGGGAGACACAGGCAGACAAAAGGACAGACAGCAGAGTGTGTGTGTGTGTGTGTTCATGTGTGATGATGAATTAGTGACGGCGGATGGTGGAGGAGTGTGATCCCTCAGTGGCGGCGACAGCAGCTGTTACCAGGGCCGTCTCCGCCCAGACGGCTCACACTCTCTTCATCAAACGCCAAGGTTTAATGCCGCATGGTGGTAGACCAAACCCCCCCCTACCGACCGGGCCTTCGGCACCCTTAGGGAAGAGGCCTGACGGAGGCTCGTGTGGCTCTGAGGATGGAGGTGTGAAGAAGTATCGCAGGTGTATGAGGTGGCGGTAGGTATAGTGTGTGGGGGTAGGGTGGCGTGTGTCTGACGGGGAAGGTGATATGGAGACAGCAGTCAGACGTGCCTGATGCGTTTTATCTGAGGTGATTCTGACAGGTATGGTGTTGGGTAGACAGGAGAAAGTGAGAGTGAGTGTTTGTGCTTGTTTAAGTCCTTGCATACGATAGATGCCTGTGCGCGTGGGTGTGTGTGCACGTTTGTGTGTCTACCTGGAGATAGGTGATCCTGTTCTGCACCAGGTTAGACAGGTCCCTTGCCTCCTTCTCTCTCCAGTCCCCCGCCCCATCCGCCTGGCTCAGGTGGTATAAATCTGTCATGATAGACCTGCACACACACATGCAGTCACACATCCACAGACACACACAGGCAAAGACACATCCGCAAACCAACACACACATTGAAAGGCTGTGTTAAATAGCGCCAGCACATTCTGCATATTAATAAACCAGCATGGCTCCGTGCAGAAAACATCTTATGCAAAAGCACCTACGTGTATGCAAGTCCTCACACTCTCTGGCAAGTGATAATCACTACTCATGCTTCTACACTTATCCCAAACCACAACAACGTGTGTTCGATATAACGTAAAACTCCTTTACCCAGAACCCACCGGGGATTCGTCATAGGCTCCCCCGTGAGGGAAACCTCCACCAGTCATTGGTTTACCACTGCAGGGTTTGACAAGGGGACAGGGGCTCGTTCAGTTTGTGTGTCGTCTCAGCGTGTTTGTCAGTGTGCGCATGCTCTGCCTATCTTTCTCAGTGAGGCTGGCGGAGGCTTCCCTGGGCCAGCCCTCGGCTGCGGGCGCCGAGGTGGAGGATGCAGGCCAGAGACAGGGATGGGCGTGCGGTTGAGCTGAGCTGGGTACTGATTACCCGCTCCAGTTGGTGGGCAATTATTGATCCGTTTACAATTACCCAATAAATCAACAGGCCTTGCAGAAGGAGGGAGAGAGGGATGGAGGGGAGAGGGATGGAGGGGAGAGAGGGATGGAGGGGAGAGAGGAATGGAGGGGAGAGGGATGGAGGGGAGAGAGGGATGGAGGGGAGAGAGGAATGGAGGGGAGAGAGGAATGGGGCCACTGCGGTCTTACAGAGTCCATCAGCTATGTAAACGTGTGTCTCATGTCAAAGTCTGCTCACGCTCTCTCTTTTAGTTGCTGTCTCTCTATAACCTCTAGAATAAAGCCCACACCGAACAAGGGAGAGTGGATCTTTCTGTCTCAAACAATCAGTCATTCGAATGCATTTCATAAAGCCCTATTCATATTAACAGTTGTCTCAAAGTGGTCATACAGCTGCCCAGCCTGAAGCCCCAAAGAGCAAAGCAACAAGAAATTGATTCACATTGACTAGGAAAACCTCCCTGGTAGGGTCAGAAACCTAGAGTGGAGCAGGACTCTGAGGGGTGACCAATCTTCTTCATCGTGTTTCTCTGACCTCTGCTGATGTCCCAGTTCTTGTAACAGGTTGTCGGCCTGCCTGGGCCTCTCCCTGTCCTCCATGTGGCCCAGCTTCTTCACCTCGCTGCGGACAAAGTACCAGAGCTCCCTCACCCCATTCTCCACCCTCCGCCTCAGCTCCTCCTGGGTGGGGCCTGGACCTGGGTTGGGGGTGGGGACATTGTGAAGGAAGGAGGCAGAGATGGAACATAAACAGATGCACTGGACAACCAAAGAACGTCTTCAGTATGTCTCTCTCAGTCTCTGCTTCTCAACCAGTGGTGCACATCTGCACATATGTGTCTTATCAAGTATATTTATCTATTTTTCAAGTAAAAAATCTTACCATCCTTGAAATAGGGGAACATTTTTAACAAGCTTAAGTTGTATAAGATAGTACCGCTTGGTTTTAGAAAAGATCAAGTAATAGAAAATTGAATATCAAGTAATTTGTCTCGCTCCATCGGCAGATTATTTCACTTACTTTAAGCATATTGCTCCTCAAATGTAGTTACATTTTCTTGTTTCTTTAGGAAATTTCTTAGAGCGTTATGTTAGATATTTAACGCAGCAGACCTTGAGACACATCCCTCCCTGTTCCCGTTGCTGTTCTCACCATCTCCGGTCAGTCTCTGGAAGCTGTGGATCTTCTGCCTGGCTCTGGTCAGCTGATCCTCCAGAGAGCGTAGTCTTCCCACAGCCAAGGCCCCTCCTTCCCCCACCTGGCCCTCCGGTATCCTACAACACCAAATATGGATTAGGAAAGAGTGGAGGCAATAGGTTTGGGAGGTCTGTTGGTTGCTGTGTGTAGCCTCAATCATCTATCCTGATTTAACATAATCAAGCTTCCAAGGGGGTTGTATTCAGCTAAGCAAATTTGGAGCTGACAGTTTTACGCCGCCTAATAGTTAATTACAGCTCAAATGATTTACTTTCAGCCCATTTTATATGTACGTTATAGAGTCTCAAATGAATACTTCCAAAGTATGATGAACGCTACAATGCTGCAGTCTTGCTTTCTCACATACTTTATTTCCTGACCATATCAGATACTAGTTTTGGAAAATGTTGGCGTTTTCATAACAATACACAAGCACCCTTGCATGCATTTGTGTTCATACACATCTGTGTGAGGAATGTATGCACTAATACTTGCACGCCACAGACACACACACACACACACACACACACACACACACACACACACACAAGACATACACTCCATTTTTAGAATTCCCTCCTTTAAATGATTCACATGCATACAGATGTTGACTTAGTGTAACGGCGATGCTAGTGGTAGAAAACAAAGGAATACACAACATCTATGCAAAGCTGACATAAAATGAATTGATAAACCAGGTGCTTCGAATGTTAAAAGCTGACTGACTGTTAGCCAAGATACGAGACTGCATACCAGGGGTTTGACAGGACATCGCTTTTTACTGCCCTAATTACTTTTGTAACCACTCTATAAAAGCATTAAAGAATCTCTGGGTTTTGAGGTCCATTGGTATGCAGCGCTTCCACTAAGCACCGCCTTATTGCTTATATACAATGGGTGATAAGCATACACTGTGAACTCCAAATGTTTTGGGGTGAAAGATATTCTTCTGTCTTTCAGTGGAGTATTTGCTTTGTAATCACTTCTGGAGAAAAGGGCACATACAGAAACAGTTTAATTTATTCTGAAATCAAGTGATTCTCTACATTTAACCCAGGTGGAGGCCAATTAACTTGGCATGCGATGATTTTGAAGGTCATCGAGCTAATTTATGATTGCTTTAACAAGGGGGTGAGACCTATCCAAAAACGATATTTAGGTTTTGAATTTTTAATACATAATTTCATTTGACTGAGATCATTCCCTGTAACAGGGAGCGGTGTGACGTGTAGATAGATACCTGTGGGAACTTAATCCGAATTACGATGCATGAAACTCCGAAGCGCCGACCTGACAACATGAAAACCTTAGCAGGGATGCAGACAGTCGATAGGCTTGTATGAGGACACATTTGGATGTGAAATCCAACTGCCCTGATTTGTGTGAGAGCTGAGATACTGTGGACTTCCTCCATGTCACAACTGAGGCCCCTGAACCTGTTTAAGTTATGTACTGTAAACTTCCTCACATTGATGGATGTAGGATGTTAGCATGTCAGTTCAGGCGTGCAGGTTGGCGTTGTCTTCCTTACTGTATATACCATATGCCCCAGTCAGTGAGGTCAAGACAGTCCTCATTAGTCCCTTTCCGCACCATATGTTTGAGGGCATTTGCAATTTAAAGTTGCTATCTGTCTGCAGAGAAGTCTTGGAGCAATATAGAGTCCATTGTTGTTGGATCATTCGTGTCTTGACTGACATATTGCCAGTTCTGTTTTAGGCTTGTGCGGTTAAAATCAGTTAAAAGTGTTTCCTTCCAACAGCAATCTGTTCAGCCAGTTACTGTTTCTCTGTGGGCGCGCAGGCACTCTGTGTAACATGAACTCCAGCAAAAATGAAGGAACAAAAAACGCAGGGTAAATGGAATGAATGTCAGTGGATGTGAATAGATTCAGGTGAATCACAAAATCTAATGGAAAATGAGAATGCATAAATGCTTTTAAATTCTCTAGATGTAAATATTAAAATAAATAGCTCTACATATAGACGCATTAAGACAAGCGTGAATGGAGACAAAGGCCTTGTTAATAAGTCTTTAAGGCAAACTCAATCTGCTCCCTGAGGGGGAACATCAGACGCTGTCAAGCAGAAAGAGAAGCATTTTGCAATGCAACATGGCCCTATAACCTCACATATTAATCGCGAAACCACACAAGCACAATCAAGGGCGCTGAGTGATTTATTCCCATTTCCGTTATTTTCTATGATTAAGTAAGTTATTGAACCGATGTTAATTCAATTGGTTGGATTCCATTTCAGTCAAATCCAATAATTGGCCGTGATAAAGAGGATCACAACTGCAACGTGTCATCAGTAAATTGCCACTGACTGAGTAATCTAGAAATAATAATGTGTGGTAAATATGACAGATTTGCATAACCGACATTATGATGACCATTCACCAGAGAAACCCACATGAAAATTAGACCCAATGAGATTAAATGTTTTTGGTGGTCTTTAGGATATCCAAAATACAAATAATTGCCCAAATGTATTTTTGACATTACATTTATTTGAAATGTACATTTATAGAGAAAATTTTGATCTGGTAATTCTTTCACATTTCAAATGTAAATTCATTTTTTTTCATATATCATTTTAACAGTATGGGAACTATCAAAATGTCCAAAATCCATTAAGCAGCTCTTCAGGACAGTACAATCTGCAGATTTTGGTGCAGCATGCTGGGCTTTAAAAGGTCTGTGGGAAATACAATGGTGAAGATATCGGAAAATGATCAACATTGTCCAAAAATTTTCCTTAAAAATATTTAAGTTCTCCCAAATTGTTTCCTTCCCCAATTCAAGACCTGAATTTGCCGCAACAAGACCATAGCCGGTGTGGGCCGGTCCAAGCCAATCTCATCTCATTATTTTCCAATGGCTCGCTCAACTAGCATGGCCAAGCCTTTTGTGCCCCCTTTCTGCCAAGATTAGTCCTTTTGTCTCAGTCATTCTAAAAGTATTTCATACGTGTCTTTATAAATTTAATACACTCAAAATCAGAGTGTATGAAGCCGGAGGCAAATTTTGCAACAACCTTGTTCTATTTCAGTTCTACGGCAAAATCAGTCGAGAAGCGCTGTCTAAAGTTTAATTAAACGAGGAAGTAGCGGATGCTAAAATGGAAAGCAGAGCACTCCTGAATCTGAGTGAAGGAAGGACAGGCTGGAAACGAGGGAGTACCAGGCCCTGCAGCGCTGGTCACTTAGGCGGAAAGAAAGTGGAGATTCCGCACGCTTAGCCAAATATCCCCGGAAAACTTTGCCTCCTCATTTGTTCTCCTCTGCTTGGACATAGCAGGCATCACGTTAAGATCTGAGCTGCATACAGCAGGTTAAGGTCGGGGGATTATACCTGGCCCAGGTAGAGATATAAATATGTGAAGCACTACTGAGATGCTGCAGATTAAAGTAGGGCTACATTTATAAAATCTTTACATCAAGCCGATACGTTATAGGGATGGGGGGCTGTGTGGGTTTGTTTGCGCATGTAAATGTGTGTGTGTGTGTGTGTGTGTGTGTGTGTGTGTCTGTGTGTAAAGAGGAGGCGGAAAAGAGAGGCTATCTATATTACTGGATAACCACATGTGTAAAAGGCTGTGTATTAAAGTCAAAATCCCATGGTACCACATTACTTCAAACCTCTCAGCATGATCACAGCCCTTCTATTTCTATCCACTACACGCTACATCATATTCCCTAATTGACTAGGCATGGAGTTGGAACTAATCCATGACCAAACTCTTCAGCTCTTTCAGGCATTTTTTCACTATGATAGTTTTATTTAGATGAACAGTTTTGCTTTGAAGATCCATTCTTATAGTGCACACAGGTGAAAATATCAATCGTCACATGTCACATTCCGAGGTAACACTGGAAATTATTCCGACAGATACTCCCTGAAGGTACTTATTGTGTAAGTCCTCCCAGCTCCATAAACAAAAAATATATATTTTTGGCATTGGGAAGTAACTAAAAACATCTCATATTGGTACGAAAACAATTCTACTATCAACAGCAACAGCATTTTTTCGACCTAGAGCACCATGTTAGTTACCAGATAGATAACATGGCCAGTGAGTTTATTCGCATTCCGGGTCAGTGGTTTGGCTAAAACGCTGTTCACATGAGTTGCGGTAAGACTTCCTTTCTGTTAGGGCGAATTGAAAATTGTATTTCCATATTATGTTAATGTCATTTAAATGTAATAGTTTTCACAAAAATCCTTGTAGTCTAAATTAGCTCTTGGCGTCAGGACCCCTGCAGTCCCTGAGACGACCGCGTCGATTGGAGTTCAATCTGGAGGCGGGAACATGTCTGGTGTCGGAGCCACTCGTCTACTGCTCACCAGGGCCATGCTGGCTTAATTACATTACCGAATGAATGAGTCTTCTGACCACAGACACCACAGACGACCCTCAGGCCATGCGATAAGGTCTCACACACCGAAGGAGAATGAAACATGCGCACACACAATGTAATTGTAAACACACAAAAGAAAACACAGAAAAAATAAAAGGACCACACACACACACACACACACACACACACACGCACACACCGTACATACATACGCAGGTTTGGTTTTCCATTCTTTTGTGGACCCGAAACCCCTTAGTCCACGTTCTGCCATTTCACTTAAAATAAATATTTCCTGTTTCTAACACAGTAATGTGCCTCCCAGTCCATATGGATATGGCCTGACACTGACGGGATCCATTAGGAGGAAACCGGCTGATAAAAACAATGAGACCATTCAGGCCTTTGTTGTTGTGGGTGTGTGTCCGTCGTAGCGGCCTCCGAGGCTCTCCACTCGTTTTAACCATCCTTCACTTCCACCCGGCCCTTAAGTCTCTGTATGATGCCGACCTCACCTCGTCCATCATTCCCGCATTCCTATCTCATTCCCCCTTTCCAACCGCAAGCCTGGGGATCGATCAGGCCCTCATCACTCAGGCCAGATGTCTCACACACGCACGCACGCACACACGCACACACACGCACGAACGTACGCACGCACACACACACACACACACACACACACACACACAC
>JACXGJ010013218.1:0-15000 GCA_016801105.1 Esox niger | reverse complement strand
TTTACCTCAGTATATCAGCTAAAATATATGGACACAAAAAACGTTAAAATGGGAAGTTTATCTCGCAGGACTCTGTAACTCAAATCGTGCATGGATCAGGTCATTATGTCAGTGTAATGTTGTGGTAATGTTTTCCAACGTCCTCCATTTCCATACCGTAATTGGGAAGGCCCAGCATTTCTGGCACATTGGTTATGGCAATTCTACACTGCCAGTTGAAGTGTCTCGATGCTTTAATGCATTAATAACTTTTGTTTATTTAGTGAAAAAAATGTAATGTAATAGTAGGACTATTGTTTGTTGCGATGCAGTCACAAAAACATTCAAACTTGCTAGAAAACTTCACATTAGATTAGGCGAATGTACCATACTAAACCTAATTTATAACATTAGGAAAACCAGTTGTGTGTAATAAAATGTATTGCATTATCTAGCATTATGTAGCAGCTAAAAATCTAAGCAAATGTTCCAGGGATACCATAGTAAACAGTCATAAAGTAGTTAGGGTTAAAGCCACTTTTACAGTTATCTTGGGTTTGACTGGGCTCACCAATAGAGTTTGCAAACACTCTCTAAAGTCTTTGTAAGAATCCCCAAAGCGGAGGGAGAAAAGAGAGAGAGAGAGAAGGTGAAAGAGTGGATCTGTGCCATGTTTTCAAACTGTGTGCTACATTTTGCGCAGAACCAATTTCTGGGCGGGGGGAGGGGTGACGTAAAGTTGTGTTTGGGGGGGGTTGGGTTTTCGGGCAGGTGGGTGAAATTGAGGGGGCCAGATCAAGACCGATTTTAGTTTTTCAGGGTGGTAGTAGTGGGGGATGGGGGATGAAAAGAAAGAAAAGCTGGAGAGTGAGAGAGAAACGCAGGGAGAAGGAGGGAAAAAGAAGGGGGGTTGGGGGGCCAGGAGAAAGGGACGATTACTCAAGCCTGACTGGCTCCTCTGTAGGGACAGCTAGCCACACGCGCGTGCGCGTGCGTGCGCGTGCGCATACACACATGTATGTCCACACAAACCACACATTCACAGAGTATATAGAATAGTGGGAGTTCAAAGGGCTACACTCAAATCAGAGTTCTTTAAACCACATCTAATGCCTCTCGCTCTCTGAGCTCCGGGCCCTTGTGTGAGGCCTCTGCCCATGCCATGCACAACAATCAATTGGCATTAATCATTTTTGAAACCTCTCTTATTCAACCCTATACTTCTGACTTATTTTCCTTTCACTGTCTCTGTATACCCTGTCCGTCCTTCCATATCTCCTCCTTCATTCTGCTTGCATAGCATGATTCCCTTCTCTCTCCCTCTCTTTCCCCCCCTCTCTCTGCCTCTTATACTTTTTTCTCTTTTCCCTCTGACATTTTTTCTTCCTCTCCCTCTCTTTCCATCTTCCCCTCAGTCCTTTCTCTCTCTGCCTCTGTCCCTCTCACTCTCTTTCTTTTTCTCTCTCTCTCTCTCTCTCTTTCTCTCTCTAATAAGTTCCAGATGTGGTTCTTGCATTCCTTTAGTCAGTGGAGAGGAGAGGAAAGGAGAAGAGAGGGGGAGGGGTCAGATAAAGAAGCACATGAGTTAAAAGAGGGAGCACATGATGAAGGCAGAGTACAGCGTTCCTGTACGGAAGACAGACAGACACACAGAAACCCGCACATACATACACCGACACACACACAGAAAACACACACACATATACAGGAGATGGGATTCAGTGCCATCATTGGGTTGTGTTTCTCTCCCTCAAACATTTCGGGACATTCCCTCTACCCCTTCTTCGACCAGTGTCCCTCCCGCCCTCCCTCCGTCCCTCCGTCCCTCTGTCCCACCACCTCCCCATACTTATATTCCTTCCCCTCCCCCATGTAGGAATGTGGCCTATGGGTGATGATGTCATTTCATTTCTCGCTGTCTGAGTTTCTGCTGGAGAAGGGGAGGGAGATTTGTGTCGCATCGTCCGTCTCTCTCAATCCACGATAACAACATTACAGCCTGCCATCTAATAAGCTTACAGTTATTACCCAGCACTGTTAGAACCATACAGCCATTTAGCCTGCTAATGAAAGCAGGGAAAAACAGTGTTACGCGTGAGCTCACTCGCACACATACACTTTGTTAACGGTTCAGCAACTTTTTTGTGGGTGAGGATATGGCTCCATATGAGGCTGGTTTTCTGTTCTTCGAATGACTGTCCAACTTTTCACCTTACAATGCGGACGTGCCATTCAGAATGCGTTCAGTTAGCTAGCAATCATGCAGCGCAGTTTAATGAGAGTGGCACACATTCCGCCATCCAGTGTCTTTCTCAGTCTGCGTTATAGCCTCAAACCTACTTACCTTGACCCTACAGATGTTTTCATGCCCCGGGGTCTTGTGTGTGTGTGTGTGTGTGTGTGTGTATATATACATACACTCATATATAAAGCGTGACATCACAACAGGGGGTCAAGGCCCTAGCTTTTATTTGGCAATTTAGTGACGGCTGACATTGTACGAAGCGACGTACTAATAACATTTGGAGGAACTGGAATGGATTGAAGAAGACATCGGATTGATGGAAATCTCTGGAAATAAAACCTCTGGTATTTGAATAGTTAAGTGAGTGCCTCCCTTGTTGTTGACTAGGTTAAGGTACGGTGTTTGCGAAACACCAAAATCTGTCTCGGTGTGTTGTTGGTTTATGTGATGGATCACAGAGTAGACCACAACTAAACACTGTTCAGAACACCACTGTGGTGAATTATTGATTCATAACAATGTTGATTTTGCTAGCTAATTCAGATCGCTAAACATAATACTGTAGACCGAGGACCTATCTTACTGATAACCCCGGTTTGTTGTTTGTATAAAGCGCAGCCCTTGAGCAAGGTTGGAAACGGCCTGTCGTTGTTGCTCCATGGTTGTCACCCTTGGTTACACTCAAGTGTTCTTTGTCACTCATTCACATGCTTGTTTCACAAAGGACATCGTGGATTATATTTTGACGAGAAGGGTTCTGAAAAGCCCAGGCATATTCATGTTGTCCCATAACATGTCAGACGCCTTGACCCTGAATTATCATATTACCCTGCACAGATCCAAAGGGTTGCCATGGCCACTGTGTCTATCATTGTGTCAGTGGTCTTCAATGGCTGTAGCCATGGTAACAATGTCTGTAACGGTGGTTCGGTACAAACAAAGCACTTGGGATGTGAAATATGTGTGTGAGAGCAGCCGTCGCACTAGAGGACAGAAAGAAAAAAACACATATACACATAAGCCACAGACAGATACGCACACACACACGCACACACACACACACACACACACACACACACAGGCAGGCAGACAGACAGATACACACAGATAGACAGGCAGCGTAGAAATAATTGCCTTCCCTCCATTTTCAAATAAATCTGTTTCTATAGCAACCATTTTACCAGGGTCTGCATTGAAAGAGGGAGCAAGAAATAAGGGGTACAAGAAAAATGAACAGGATTGGAGAGGTAGAGTGGTGGAGAGGTAGAGAGGATACATGTAAAGGGAGGGAGAGAGGGCATGATTATGTCTGAGTATGCACTAGTGGACAGAGAATGGGGAGAAAGACGCAGAACCGTGGGGACACGGTCAAAGGGACAAGAAAGGGAGAGGTCTAAGAGAGGGGAGGATGGAGGGGTGAGGAAGGGAAAATGGAAACGACGCTTTCGAGAAAGACAGGAGCCTCCCCTCTTTCCTCCTGCTTCTTCTCCGCCTCCAGCCTGCTACCTTTGTGTGTTAACCGACAACATTGTCGCCTTTCCTCCGACCGCCTTCTCCCTCCACCGTGACGGTCCCTCTAACCTTCCTCTCCCTTCAACCTCCCGTCATCTTCCTACCTGTACAATATTTCCACGCTGATGGGATGTTTCTCGCCTAGTTCACCATGTCGCCATGTTGCTATTGTCAGTTGGAACGAGATGGTGTCGGGCGGCGACAGTGACGCTCCTGACTTCATCACGGTGCCCTCATCCTCAGACACATCTTCACCATCATCCCTCATCCTCAGCTTGTTTTTGTCATCCGTCGATAAGGGCCGTATGAGAATACTGTGAGAAAGAGCTAGACAAAAAAAAGTGTTGAAGACAGAAAGAGCGAGACAGACAAATAAAGAGAGAGGGTACAATAAAAAAACGAGGGAAACAGAGTGAAAAAGAGATAGGATGAAATTGAGGAGAAAGGACAACAGCGTGTTGGGCATTTAATTGGATAGGAGGAAGAAGGATGAGGTCATGATTAATGTTTTGCAGAAAATGGGTGTATCAGACACTAGGGAGGGATTCGTCAAACACACCCTCATGAACACACACACACACTCATGAACACACACACACATGCACAAAAACTTTTTTTGGGCAGTTATTTTAGACGTCAGCTGTTGCTATGGTGACGCCAGTCTGTGATCCAACGACAGCACAGGATTGGCTAGAGTGGAGAGGGGGAAATGAAGGCAAGGGACTGCCAGTGAGAGGAAGAGGGAAAGGCGGGGAGAGATAGACAGATAGTAGACACGTAATTAGATAGATTGATAAATCCATACAAATGTAATTTCATCAAACGTTATTGCTTTAAAAGGATTAATAACGTGCGCTCAATTCATTCAAGCACACCAGACAAAGCCCCGGCGATGTGACATCACACCATTGCCTCTGGTTTACTGGTAGACAGGACAACTTTAAATTCACTATTGTTTTTTTTTCGGTTGCGAGTGGTCCGGATGTATTTGTTTTCAGACCGTTCCCGTTAGTGGGGTGACTGGGATTGTGTCTGTACTGGCGAAGCAGCGCGTTTCACACAGAGATGGGGCGAGTCTGTAGCATGTTGTGTTGTTGTTAAGATTACGGGATTGTGAGACACACGAGGTGTTAATTGTAGCTCTCGGTGCCATTTGACTGTGTGGTCAGGCTCTGCTGTGTCAATGTGGCTGTGTTAACAGCAGGGCTCGGCATGTCATCCTATTTGACTGTCTGTGTGGATAGGCTTTGGTGACCATGATGTCTCTATCCTGCCACATGCTAGAGTCTGTGTGGTCAGTGTTTGGTTTGTGTTTCCTTGGGTGTGTGTGTGTGTGTGGTGACCGGTCAGTGTTTAGTTTGACGGTGCGTCCGCGCATGTGTCAGAACCTGATGCACTGTGTCGTTGTATGTCTGTGTGGCAAGGATTTGGACGGGTTTGTGCAGGTTTTATTAGGTGTGTGTGTGTGCGGTCAGGATTCTTTGTGACCATGTCTTTGTGCGGCCAGGGTTCTTTGTGACCATGTCTTTGTGCGGTCAGGGTCCTCTGAGCCTCCTGATGGTATCTGGGGATCACTGACTCAAGGAAATCAGGACACTCTAAATTTGTCACTGCAGCATAACCCACATAATGGAAGAATACAAGAGCTCCCTCTCTCTGTCTCTTTCCCTCTCTTCCTTCTCCCTCTCTCATTCCATCTCTCCCTCTACTCCTTTTCCCTCTCTCATTCCATCTCTCCCTCTATCTCTTTCTTTTTCTCTTTTGTCTTTCCATTCTTCCTATCCACCTCTGTTTGTTTTTATAGATTCCTCGCTGTCTCCTAGACAGACACACATAAAGGTCATATGAGTATGTTGTATGGAAGTCCACAAAGCAGCGGCCTACAGAAAGAACATATTGATATGGGTCAGCATTTCCTGTTTTTCCACAAATGTAGGCCAATCCTAATCCTGCCCCATCCTAATGTCATGTATGCCCATCCTAATCTAGCCACATCCTAATGTCATGTAGGCCCATCTTAATCTAGCCCTAACCTAATGTCATGTAGGTCTGTCTGAATCCTGCCCCATCCTAATGTCATGTAGGCCTATCCTAATCTAGCCCTATCCTAATGTCATGTAGGCCTATCCTAATCTAGCCCTATCCTAATGTCATGTAGGTCTATCCTAATCTAGCCCTATCCTAATGTCATGTAGGTCTATCCTAATCCAGCCCTATTTTAATGTCATGTAAACCTATCCTAATCCAGCCCTATCCTAATGTCATGTAGGCCTATCCTAATCTAGCCCTATCCTAATGTCATGTAAGCCTATCCTAATCCAAGCCTATCCTAATGTCATGTAGGCCTATCCTAATCTAGACCTATCCTAATGTCATGTAGGCCTTTCCTAATCCAAGCCTATACTAATGTCATGTAGGCCTATCCTAATCTTGCCCTATTCTAATGTCATGTAGACATATCCTAATCCAAGCCTATACTAATGTCATGTAGGCCTATCCTAATCTTGCCCTATCCTAATGTCATGTAGTCCTATCCTAATCCAAGCCTATACTAATGTCATGTAGGCCTATCTTAATCTAGACCTATCCTAATGTCATGTAGGCCTTTCCTAATCCAAGCCTATACTAATGTCATGTAGGCCTATCCTAATCTTGCCCTATTCTAATGTCATGTAGACCTATCCTAATCCAAGCCTATACTAATGTCATGTAGGCCTATCTCATGTATGCTTGTTTTTATGCTGGGTAGGATTGTAAATTCTTTTAGATTTAATGTAGTCCTAAAGATGGCCCCTCCCACTCCTTTGCAGATGTTTGTGGTTTCTCAGATGACAGTGAAGGGAATACCTTGTCCAGTGATGTTTAAGGTAGAGGGAGTGATGCCCTGACTTCCCTGGGGCTGTGTTTGGTCCATGGTTGTTGTTGGAACATGGCACTGCAGCGGTCACTAGAGGGTATCGCATTAGGGAACATATGTAGCCAGCTATGTTGATTTGATCCGACTGGGTAACATTAGTAGCCTAATTGAAGATGGTTCATAGTCGTCCCAGGGCTTACATTTGGACTAATGGCGGATCATATTAACATTGTCAGTTTGCCAACCGTGTTTGCTTTAACGCGGTGTGCCACAGGGCTTAACTCTGTGACCATTGCTCTTTTTAATTTTTTCATTTGCTTGTCGTTAGCCCACGCTTGACATATGGAACCTTATGGAACGTTATGCATACATTGTTTTACTATATTGTCTTTGAAATAATTACTGTTCCTGTCAGAAGGCATTGCTGTTATTGGCTGCAATGGTCTTTACACATGACTGTGTTTTTCATAATATCCGGCATATTTTAGACTATGTCCGGCAAGCACATAAAGTCCATCAATTGGGGGGGGGTGTAGTATGCCTGCACGTTTGACAGAAAGAGAGAGAAAGGGAGGTAAAGAGAGAGAGTTTGGGGTCAGAGGGGGATAAGCGGGCATATGCCAGTTGTTAAGAAAGTGAGAGAGTTGGGGACCTACAGAGGAACGCTGAAGGGCCCAGGGAAAGAGAGGGAGGGAGGAGAAGTGAGAAAGAGAGGAGATGGAGGGAGAGAAAAAGGAGAATGTGCTATAGGGCTGATATTTAATGTGATAAATGGGTTGTGACAGTGTGGCTCTCCATGCCCTCCAACCAGAGGAGGAGGAGGAAGAAGAAACACAGAAACAACATCAGTATGAGTAAAGGACATATACTGTACAACATCATATGGCGGGTGGCTCAAGGGACAAGTTCAGATTTGAAAATTCAGCAAAGCGCTGTACAGAGGGAGAAACTGAGAGAGACAAAGAGAAACAGAGAGTGAGACAAAGAGAGAAAGACAGTCTTAGTGTGGCAGATATGACAGAAGTGTGACTTTGATTGTCATTCTATCATAGTGTATCAAGAAAGAAGTTTGGGGAAATAATAGGGCTGTAAAGCAAAAATATGTTAATGGCAGGAATTTATGTAAATATTCATAATTTAGTATACTTCAAGAAGTTGCTCACCTTAAGTTGTAATTTTAGATCAATATAAAATATATTACCAGAATATTGAAGTCTTGTTTTTATCTAGAGTAATGGTTAGCAGACTTGGATGAATTGATGAAGCAATATTTTCTTCAACATCAATAAACTTAATGAATATGTGTAAATACATATACTACCTTTCAAAAGTTTGGGGTCACAAAGAAAAGCAGATTTTTTTGTCCATTAAAATAAAATTCAAAAAATTGATCAGAAATAAAGTGTAGACATTGTTAATGTTGTTGTAGCTGGAAATTGATTTTTTTTTAACTCTACATAGGCGTACAGAGGCCCATTATCACTAAACATTAGTCCTGTGTTCCAATGGCACATTGTGTTGGCTAATCCCAATTTATCATTTTTAAGAGCAAATTGATCATTAGATAATGCTTTTGCAATTATGTTAGCACAGCTAAAAACTGTTGTGCTGATTAAAAAAGCAATAAAACTGGCATTCTTTATACTAGTGGAGTATCTGAAGCATCATCAATTGTGGGTTAAATTACAGGCTCAAAATGTCCAGAAACAATGAACTTTCTTCTGAAACGTGTCAGTCTATTCTTGCTCTGAGAAATTAATTCTTAATTTCATGTGAGAATTTGACTAGAAACTAAACATTTTGTACAATGCTATGCACCGTTCCCTTCACAGAACCACACAAACTGTAACCAGAAGATAATGAGGAGTGGGAGGCCCAATATATTACTGTGTTGAGTTTGAGAAACAATTGCCTTACAGGCGCCTCAACCTGCCGGTTCATTAAATGGTACCCACAAAACACCCGTTTCAAAGTTAACGGTGCAGTGGCATCTCCGGGATGCCAGCCTTCTAGGCAGAGTTGCAAAGAAAAATTGACATCTGACTGACCACTTAAAAGAAAAGATTAAGATGGGGGAAAAGAACACAGACACTGGACAAAGGAAGATTGGAAAAACTCGTTATGCTGGTATATCTGTCAAGCATGGTGGAGGAAATGTAATTGTCTGGGGGTGCTTTGGTGGTGGTGAAGTGGGAGATCTGTACCTGGTAAAAATTATCTTGAAGAAAGAAGCCTAACTCCATTTTGCAATGCATTGCCATACCCTGTGGACAGTGCTTGATCGGAGTAAATTTCCTCCTACAGCAGGACAATGACCCAAAGCACAGCTCCAAACTATGCAAGACCTATTTAGGGAAGAAGCTGTCAGCTGGTATTGTGTTTATAATGGAGTGGCCAGCACAGTCACCGGATCTCAACCCAATTGAACTGTTGTCGTAGCAGCTTGACCGTATGGTACGTAAGAAGTGCCCATCAAGTTAATCTAACTTGTGGGTGGTGGTTTCTGAAAGCATGGAATAAAATCAATTCAAATAATTAATAAATTGACATAATAATTTGACAACTAGAATGCCAAAAGTCTGCACGACTGTTACTGCTGGAAATCGAGGATTCTTTGAGGAAATCCAAGTATGAAGAAAACAATATGAAAACAATATTTTTTTAATAAAAAATGATTGCTTACCTTGACAATTTCTATATTTACTATTAATTTTGCCTTATTTCCTATTCAAACTTATTGCATGTAAATTTCATGGAAAACATTTCTAAGTGACCCCCAACGTTTGAATGCTAGTGCATATTTACATATAATACATAAACATGGAGACAGAGAGAACAGGAATCCATCTTAGATTACTGTTGTTTTACTTCTTTGCTAATTCGGTCAAAGAAGCAGGACTTGTTTATGACACACCAGTAAGCAAATACATTTTGAATGTGTTTACTCTACATTAAGAGAGACAAAAAAAGACAACCAAATTAATCTAATTATTTAGAAGGCCTCATGTTGATGAGCTGTTTATATACTGCATTTTATTATGTGCCATGAAACACGACCTGTTTCGTATTGGACAAGCAGTCACAAAACTTGATCGGATGAATACAGTGTGCTTTTATACTGCAGATAGAACTATGGTGGCTCTCAAATGAGAACTGGAACAGCCCTGTAGAGTACAGACAATGACATGTACTGTAGTTAGACATTACATAGAGAGAGAGGGAGAGAGAGAGAGAGAGAGAGAGAGAGAGAGAGAGAGAGAGAGAGAATGAAGAAGAAACCGGGAAGGGAAGCCTGGGAGATGAGTCATACTTCATGGAGGAATAGGGAGAAAAGAAAAGAGAGAAGCGAAAAAGAGACAAAGATAGAAGGAGTTTTGAGACGGGGAAGCCGGGAGGGACAAGGAGATGGGGTGAAACCCAGTGGGTTAACTCGTGAGGGTCTAGGAGATGGGGATAGACCCAGTGGATTAACTTGTGAGGGTTTCAGCTACCTCTCCTCCAAACTGGGTCTCACTCTCTGTCATTCACTCCATTACTTAAATACTTCCCCAATCTTTCCCTCTTTCTGATTGCACTCCCTCCCAAACGTGTTATCCTTTTTACACGGAGGAACAAGAAACAGAGACGGTATCAACACACCATCAGACGTGGTATATCATGGTGGGTGAAGGTGAATTCAGTTTGTCTGTTCGTTATACCAAAACAGCCCCAACGATTGAAAGGCATGGTCTCTACACGCCCCCGCTGTAGACAGTTGGTTTGTCCCTTCGCTGTGTAGATGCTGTAGCCATATGGTACTTACTATAACAGCACTACCAACAACCGTGCATTTGACAAGAAGAATGCTACATGTTTGTAACAATATTT
Organism: Esox niger; assembly: GCA_016801105.1. NCBI lineage: Eukaryota > Metazoa > Chordata > Actinopteri > Esociformes > Esocidae > Esox > Esox niger. The sequence continues at coordinate 4,540 of JACXGJ010013218.1, read as the reverse complement.
TCCCCCTTTCTCCTCTCCTCCTTCCCCAGTGTGGACAGCACGTTTCTCCCAGGAACCAGCGGACCAGTCGGTGGTACGGGGCCAGAGGGTGATTCTGTCCTGTGTTGTCTTTAACTACTCAGGCATTGTGCAGTGGACCAAGGATGGACTGGCCCTGGGCATAGGGGAGGACCTCAGGGGTGAGGCTAAATCAACTCAAACATCACCCAACAACGCACCATGGTGTCTAACCTTTCCGGATATTTGCCCTGTGCTCCTTTGCATCTCGTTTTGTAGCCTGTCTCTGTTTCTGTGTGTCCATTTGTCAGTGTCTATCTGTTTATATCCACCTCTCTCTCTCCGTTTATAAATGCCAGATTTCTAGCCTCTCTGTACCTATCGCTCTCTTTTTATCACCCACCTAGTTTCTCCCTCTCTCCTTGGTAAAACTCAAATAAAATTTTAAATGTTTTAGGTTCACAAAAATCTTGGTAAAACAAAAACATTGACAGATTCGCTGGCATTCTGTTGTTTTGGCCATACTTTCCACCACTCTCTGGCCCTCATGACTCCATATCTTTACCTTGTTCCTGCTTCATTCCATCTTTCTCCCTGGTCTGACTCTCTGTTTGCCTCTGTTAATGCTCAACTCTTCTGTCTACCTCTCTCCTTTTGCCTCTGTTCTCTCTCAAACCCTTGCTCATTCCTTTCTTTTTCTCTTTCCTGCTGTTTTATTTCCTAACCTTCTTCATCTGTCCCCTCGTCATTCCTTTTTCTCTGCCTTTCCCTCTGTTTTAATCATATTGTTACTATAATGGTTCAGTGCTTCAAGCCAAAGCTTTTAAATAGAAACATGTGAATGAACAGTGGCTCCCTCACACACACTCCGTCTCCCTGTCTCTCTCCCTCACTCTCTCTTGCTCTCTCTCTCTCCATCTCCCTCTATTCGCTTTCGGTCTCTCGATATTTCACATGCAAATACATACAAAGACAACACACACACAATGCCGTGCCACATACAAGGGCAAGCAAGGTTAGAGAAGTGAGCTAGCCTGAGGAATCTGGCTATACAGTAGGAATAGCAGTCAATACAGTGGCAGAGAGATTCAGATGGAATTCATATAGAAGAGGGAGGACATGAAACCTGGCGTTTGTCCGTTTGGAGTCCTCTAAAACGCTGTTGTCATAATGTATGCAGTGTCTTTTTTTCACTGTTGAAACAGAACATGTCTGCCACCTACTGGAGAGAGTACTTAGCACCACTGGAGCTGTGTGTGTGTCTGTGTGTGTGTGTGTGTGTGTGCGCGTGAGTCTGAGGGGGGTCCAAAAGAGACAGAGTCCCATTCGCTCTCTCAGTTGGTGGACTTGAATTCCATTAGATGTCATGTAAGGAAACACTTGAAGCAAGTCAGTTAACTACTTCTCTGAATTTGAACTTGCCTCCGTTTCTTCATCTCTGTTTTCAAACTTGCCTCAGTTTTCTTCATCAATGTGGTGATGATCCTGGTGCGTTGTGGGCGATTTCAGCTGGTCGGGCCAGTAGCCATATAGACCTGCTTTTTTGTTTGGCTCTTTGTTCCAAGCACTTCAGATTTAAAATGATAAAATTGCTGTCTGGTGAGTGTAGACTGTCAGCTTTAATTTGAGGTGTTTCCAGTCTTCAGATGAACCATTTAGTAATTACAGTGCATTTTTACATAGTCGCATTTTTTAGGGTACCAAAAGTATTTTGCTAATTTGCTTCACAACTGTTTGTTGTTAGACTGATGTATTTGCATATATCGTTAGCGCATGCAGTGCTGTCATTGTCTAGTCTTGATTTAAAGCTTTGCATTTTCATTTGGAGTCTGTTGCTGGTGTCTGAAAACTTGTCAATGTAGGTCACGCTAGCAATCGTAAGGCAGATGAATCAGAGTAAATTCATCAGGGACATAGTGAAGACATTAGGGATGCCAAAGTCATTGGTTTGGAACATTATGGAAAGTACTGGTGAGCTTAGCAATGGCATACAATCTGGTAGACCAAGAATGACTTCATCTGTGGATGACTGAAGAATACGTTCTACAGTGAAGACAAAACTCTAGTAACAGGCCAAGAACAGCATGACCTGGTTATAGTTTGCTTAAAAGTACCTTAAAACTACTCATGTTCCAAAGTATTCAATCAAATGTGTAAAACATGGTTGAGGTAGTTTTATGGTTTGGGCATGCATGGCTGCCACTGTAACTCGCTGACTTGTCTTCATTGATGATGTAACTGCTGATGTCAGAAGTAGGATGAATTCTGAAGTGCCTGCTAAGATGCAAACCAATGCATCTAATTTGACAGCCCTTCATCACGCAGCAGGGCAATGGCCCCAAACACACTGCCATAACTAGGGAGGTTTTTCAGGGCGAAAAGCTGTGTTCTTGGTTAGCCTAGTGAATCACCTGATCTGAATTCAACAAAGAAGACAAGCCTGAAGGCAACAAGCTGGAACTGAAGAAGGCTGCAGTAGACTCCTGGCAGAGCATGACCAGGGAAGATATCCAGCGTTTCGTTACGTTCAGGGTCACAGAGTTCAGGGTTGTAGACTTCAGGCAACCATGGCACGCAATGGATATGTGATCAAGCACTGAACAGCTACTGTACTGTCCATCCTTTAAGTCGTTATACATCATTATACATCATTAGAATCTGGAATAATCCCTGTGGTAGCCTAACATTCTATCAAGTATTATGTAGAAAACATACAGTGATTTCTAAATGGTTTCTTCTAATGTGGATTAACATACTGTAAATGTTCAGCGTGTTTATGCACTCATGTTTGTACATCTGCCTGTATGTGTCTTCCAGCCTGGCCGAGGTACCGTGTTTTGCGGGTGCAGGAGCTGGGTCAGTATAACCTGGAGATCCTCTCAGCAGAGCTGTCTGATGACTCCCTCTACGAGTGTCAAGCTCCAGATGCTGCTCTGCGCTCTAGAAGAGCCAAACTCACAGTCCTCAGTAAGATACATCTACTATCAGTCCTCATTAAGATACATCCACTATCAGTCCTCAGTAAGATACATCCACTATCAGTCCTCAGTAAGATACATCCTCTATCAGTCCTCAGTAAGCTACATCCTCTATCAGTCCTCAGTAAGATACATCCTCTATCAGTCCTCAGTAAGATACATCCTCTATCAGTCCTCAGTAAGATACATCCTCTGTCAGTCCTCAGTAAGATACATCCTCTATCAGTCCTCAGTAAGATACATCCTCTATCAATCCTAAGTAAGCTACATCCTCTATCAGTCCTCAGTGAGCTACATCCTCTATCAGTCCTCAGTAAGATACAGTCACTATGGGAATTAGCGTGTGTTTTGTGTTCCTGCCACCAGTCCCTCCAGATGAGCCAGTGATTGACGGGGCTCCTGAGGTGTTGCTGAATGCAGGGGACCACTACAACCTGAGCTGTGTTTCCCGAGGGGCCAAGCCGCCGGCCATTATATCGTGGCTGAAAGACGGGCTGCCTGTAGATGGAGCAGTCAGCACTACCGTGAGGCCATTATACATGCATGTACACACACATACATACACATAGTGTTAAAACACACTAATTCCATCCTGTTTCACCTACACTATCATCATTTTATTAACCTTTTTCAGGAGTCCCTCCCAGACAGGAAGAGGGCGACCACCCACAGCTTACTGCCTATCCACCCAGTGGATACAGACACAGGGAGGAACTACAGCTGTGTGGCCAGCAACCCTGCCATCCCTTCAGGGAAACGCACCACAGTCACCCTCAATGTACATCGTAAGTCTCACTCAACATACACCTCAACACTCACCACTATATCTACCTTAACATACACCTCTACATATACCTTTACATACACCTCTGTATCTACCTTACCATACACCTCTACATACACCTCTATATCTACCTTACCATACACCTCTACATATACCTCTATATCTACCTTACCATACACCTCTACATACACCTTTATATCTACCTTAACATACACCTCTACATATACCTTTACATACACCTCTATATCTACCTTACCATACACCTCTACATACACCTCTATATCTACCTTACCATACACCTCTACATACACCTCTATATCTACCTTACCATACACCTTTACATCTACCTTACCATACACCTTTACATCTACCTTACCATACACCTCTATATCTACCTTACCATACACCTCTACATACACCTCTATATCTACCTTACCATACACCTTTATATCTACCTTACCATACACCTCTACATACACCTCTATATCTACCTTACCATACACCTCTACATACACCTCTATATCTACCTTACCATACACCTCTACATATACCTTTACATACACCTCTATAGCTACCTTAACATACACCTCTACATATACCTTTACATACACCTCTATATCTACCTTACCATACACCTCTACATACACCTCTATATCTACCTTACCATACACCTCTACATATACCTTTACATACACCTCTATATCTACCTTACCATACACCTTTATATCTACCTTACCATACACCTCTACATACACCTCTATATCTACCTTACCATACACCT
>JACXGJ010013217.1:0-16649 GCA_016801105.1 Esox niger | reverse complement strand
CATACACGCATCAGACATACACCAGACCTATACTCACACACACCAGACATACACCAGACGTACACCAGACATACACGCATCAGACATACACCAGACCTATACTCACACACACCAGACATACACCAGACATACACGCATCAGACATACACCAGACCTATACTCACACACACCAGACATACACCAGACATACACGCATCAGACATATACTCATACACACCAGACATACTAACACATGCCAGACACAGACACGTCAGACACACACATGAATACACACATGCACTGAAACTCTTAAATGTTTTATTGTATGTTGCTGTCTTTACCAGATGCCATTGTCCATGAATCTCTTTCCCTTTCGGCACAAATCATTACCAGAAATCATATAGGATTTATCACTTATGGTCTGGAATGACAAATAATTTTTCAGATATCAAATTACTCCATGATGGACCACGTGGATGTGCTTCAGGTCCTAGACGTTCTCAGAATTTTTGATTTATTTAGATTTTTTTTGTGTAATACCACTTGACCACAGTAAAACTGGGTGGTTTCAGACCATTCCCAATAAATGCTGCAAGGAAACTCACAGCAGGACCTTGACATGTATGGGACACATTCTATTATCTTACTATAGCTTTATGCAGCCACGTAAAACCACATACAAAACACAGTACAGGGACGGCAGTGTAATTTCCATTAGCATTTGCCTTGTTTTTATACCTCCACTGCACATGTACTGCCACAGTGTGGGTTGGAGTGCGACCTACTGCTTTTTCAGCATAAAACTCTCCTCTAGCTTTCACATTTCACTGTCCAATAAAAATAAAATGTGTGATGCTATATCTTCAAATAAGAGAATGATGGCAAGTAGACAGCCATTGTTGGACATTCTTCTTCTGATGCACTGAAGCCCTCGGCCAAGGATTCACACCCTTACCTCGGTTTAGACTGATCCTGTCCAGCCTGCCATCACTCAAAGAAGAGTGTTATTCCTTTCAGGTGTGTCTCGTTTCAAGGATATCCTACACAGTGCTGCGTTGTGTTAGTGTAGCCGGTGGGTGTGGCATCGTCGTTCACCATGGGAACACTCCTGTGTGCCACCTGCCGGTCCTGCAGACATTTTCCATCCAGCATAGAAGATGTGAATGCCCTGTCGTCACCATGACAGCAGGCAGGCAGGCCTGGACGATGCTCCCCTTAGTACGCCCATGGCAGTCTCAAAATATCCCCTCTATTAAAAGATGCAGTCACGCCTCTTTTTCCTGGCACCAGTTCTCACCTAGACCTTCCTGGCTAACCTTTGACACATTTCACTCTTTACTGAGAACTTGTATTGTTTTATTAGCTAGGGGAACCACACAGTTGATTTAGAAAGCTATTTTAATAGACAGATAGAAATGATCCTATCATGTTCATTTGGAGTTTTTAGAAGAGGACAGCATGATTCCCTTATTACTCACTGAGAATGCACGATTCCCTACTGACACCCTAAAAAGAATCGACCTGTTCAGTAAACGTACGCATGTCCTTCGTTTGTAAGGGCTTAAAGAATCATTAGGATTCTAACGCGTGCCATTTGGCCCACTGGGAGTGCACCTGGCCCCTTCACCCTTTCACCTGGCCAGAGTACTGGTAAGACGTTTCAGAGTGTGGATTTACAAGATCTTTACAGCACAGCTTCCTCTGCCATTGTATTCCCACGGAGCCCTTGATTTCTGCTTTTATATAGTGAGTGCTTAGCTAGGCACAGAGGTACGGGTCTTAGCTTTTCTCATCCTTTTCTCCCCTCTCCTGATGTCTAACCATCTGCAGATCGTAAATCTGGCATATACCTCTGTTATGAAGGGCATGTTGAGGGATCCATGGGGGTGAATTTAGGAGATGCTTTAAGAGATGATTGCTTGAACATACTGTGGGATTTTGATATGCTGTCTTTTTAAGCTATTTTTTTTTTGGTACATGTTTCTTTCATCCTTTATGTAAATGTGAAACCTGTGTGGTATTTTTTAACAATTACAGTGTATTTGAGATAACGTTTGGTTCGTTTTTATGAATATTTCATATGATAACAGTAAAAAATATTTGCTTGCTGTCACTGGAAGATTGAGTGGGGAGGTGAGAGTTGTCGATGTGTGTGTGGACGTGTGTTTGGGTATACATGTTTTGTGTATGTGTGTCTATATGTGTGCTTCTGTGTGTGTATATGTGTGCCTGCATCTGGGTGTACATTCAGTACACTCTTACAAAAAAGGTTTCTTCAGCTGTCCCCATGGGAGTAGTCCTTTGAAAAACATTTAATGGTTTCAGTTGCAAAAATGTTTGGTTCCATATAGAGGAAAAGGGATTCTACTTAAAAACTAAAACGGTTCTTATTGAAACCATAAACGGTTCTTCTATGGAAATAGCCGTAGAACTCTTTTGGAACGCTTCTTCCTGAGAGTGCATGTGTCTGGGGAAGGAGGGGCCGCAGGTGCTCACTCTTCCCATGGGTCCACTGGACATGTGACAAGCCTAACAGATGACCCGCTGACACGGTCACATCACCACGGTCACACAGACAAATCAACTTTTAATAGACACTTTAAGAGACACTGAAAAAGACAAACAGATGGACTGGAAAAATCGTGTGCATGTTTTTTCATTCTCCATCTGCAATCATTCAACTTTATTCACTATTTCTCTCTTTTGCGATGCGTGAAATGTCGTGCAAGAATTTATCAAATTTAGACAAAGACATACTGTTTTGCTTGAGGTGACTTGACTAGTAAATTACAATCTATATTTTCATAAGAGCACTCCCTCCAGGTTTCCGCAGTTCTACGATCGTGAATTTCTTTGCAAAATCAACAATGCAGTGCTTTTGGAAATAATTCGGACCCCTTCACTTTTTCCACAATGTGTTTTTGCTATCGACTTAATTCATAATTAATTCATTAAAAACATGGATTTAGTCTCACATACATGTATTCAGAGCCTTAACACTCGAATTGAGATCAAATGCATCCTGCATCCTCCAATAATCCATATTATGTCTCTAGAACTTCACTGAAGTCCACTTGCAGCAAATTCAACAACAAATGTTAAAGAACTGAACATTTCCAGGAGCACAGTGGGCTCCATCACTTTGAAAAGGAAGAAGATTGGAACCACCAAGACACTTCCTGGAGAGTACCTTCCCAGAGAAGACCTTTTCAATAAGGGCATTGTTATGGAGGTGACCACAACTCAATACACAACTCAAGATGGAGCTGTAGATTTGTCTTGTTTTATTTATTTTATACACTGCTGCACAAATGGACCAGAAGAAACTTCTAGTTTGTTGTGAAGTTTACTGATTCTGACAAAGAACCCTTCTAGCAGAGCTTGGAAATGTATTTGCAGATATAGGAGAAGCTACCAAACGGACAGCCATCTTCACAGCATTCACACATTAATCAGGCCTTTATGGTTAAGTTGCTGGTAGAAAGTCACTCTGAAGTAAAAGGCATATGACATGCCCACTGAAGGAGCATGAGGAAAAAGATGATCTGATCCAGATCATTCAGGACCTCAGACTGGACAAACTGTCTTTAACCATACCAATGACCAAAACCACACATCCAAGACAGGACTGGAGTGGCTTTGAGATAAGTGCATCTGTATGTGTAAGTATTGTGACATTGAATTAATTATATTACTTCTTTTGGCTCTATACTCCAAAAGTTTGCTTTGAAATGAATCCACAACTTTCCTAATACTCATTAATGTATGTTTCTTACGCCTTAGTTTGTATTTGAATTGTTTAATCATAAAATAAAATGTGTTGTTCTTTAGTGTTGTGTCCCTTAAAAATATTTTTAATACGTCTCTGTATCATAATCAAATGAAACGGACGCATCACCATAGCAGAATGATTGGGACTAACGTGACTTTAGCCGTGCAGAAAAGTGTAATAATTTCCAGCTATTCAGCCCTTCAGATAAATCACTAAAAGTCTCAGCAGAACCCTTCAGACACTGTTGAGGGTGGACCAGTGCCAATCCATCGAATACATTTGATTCTGACATTCGCACAAGTCTTTTAAAATTCTCAAAATTAGGGAGGGGAAATGGGCAGCCCCCAACTACTGTACACGCCACGTTCTGTTTATCCTTCTGTACCAGACTCAAAGGCCGCTCTTAATAGACTGAAAGCACAGGGCTTTGTTTGAGTTCAGGTGGGCGCTTTGTACCCATTTTCTCTCTCTGCAGTGAGCAGAAGATGACTTCATGACAATCACTGGAGGCTTTTAGACGCCTTCTCCTGGATCCATCTTCATTTCCCCTGACACTGATTTCACAACGAGTATCCGGAGAAACGGGGAATGTCCAGCTATTCATTTTAATGATGCCTCTGTATTGATTGTTGGTATGGTGGGGGCGGGCAGAGGGGTAATGATTCTTTCTCTTAGCAGGCCAATCGCTCCTCTTAAAGGAGTAATCCACTAAATAAGCACTCTAATAGATGCCCAGCATGACCCATGGGTGACCTGATGGCACACCCCTGGTGAATAGACTTCCCGACAGAGAGGAGGCTATGGGACTTCTCAACAGGAGGTTTTAGAGTGGGTCTCAGTGAGAATACAGTAAATAAGACAGATAACACACCAGAACATAGAATTCCATTCATCCACGTACTGCGTTGCTGTCTGCAGAGACTTGTTCAAATGTAAACAAACACATTTTGAGTATTAAAGATGTGAAACAAAATACAAAATATTGGATTCGTTTTTTTAGCTCTATTATTGGTTTGTTTTCACTTGCCTTTCTACCCAAGTCACTTATTTGATTACAGTTTAGAGTCGTCAGGAATCTCTATTGTACTACGTCTGATATTAAAATGGAAAAGTAAAATCTGATTTACCGCCATATGCTGTATTTAGTGTGAAAATTGGTAATGCAGGGACAATGCATTCAATTTAAAAGGTGTACAATTCTGAGAAAACTGGGAAATACAGATTAAATATAACCATTGTCTCACCATTCATAACAACATTTTAAATTGCGTTTGCACTGTGAATACAAATTATCCTCACCAAGTTTTCCAAATCCAAAGACATTTGGTGTAAATGACATCCACATTTCCTCACATTTGATGATCCATCAGGGTGTCCTTGATCTAAAACTGTTTGGGACCCAGTCATATTGTGATCCATCAGGAGGTCCCTGATCTAAAACTGTTTGGGACCCAGTCATTTTGTGATCAACCTCAAATCAGTTTTGAATGCCCTGCTTTTCCGCCTGGCAGAAGTTACCTTCATATTATTGAGCCCCAGAAAATGCATAAGTGTGTGTGTGTAAATGTGTAAATGTGTATATGCGTGTTTGTCCTCATTGTCTATAAAAGATACAGCAAACAGACTGTCGCTCATATACACTACTAACTAGGAAATGATTCATCTTGAAAGGTGAACTTCGGTAACACTACCCTATAGCTGTCCATATGAAAGCATTCATTTGAATGAACAATCTCTGTTTCCAAATAGAACTCTTTTCGGAGCCACATGGACTCCTCGGTGGACAAGGTTGTTTACAGAAGCAATAGGGTTCTTCAAACATACTGCTCTGGGGATAGCTGAACAATATTGTTAGTTTCTACATTGAAAAATAGCCTCATTTACATTGAGATAAAAACTGACAGACCTTTAATGTTCGACATGCTTACGCACTGCAGTCAATTAAATATACAGTATGTGTGCTTTATGCCTGAGCTTTAAGGGTGCTAATTAGTAGAATGGTTGCGGAAGTTACAGGCTCTGAAGGAAATATGCTAGGAATTACCCTGAACTTCAGAACGTCAACATTAATTCATGTGTGTTCCGTCTTTTTGAAAATATAATGCGTGCATAGTAATTACACATATTTACAGTTTAGTCACTTTATTTTTGTGTCTGTTCAAAAAATAATGTTTATACAATACTTTGCAGAATTATTGGCACCATAAGTAAAAATGAACACAATGTTGTGAAATGCTAAACCACTCAAACAATAATATGAATCTAACCTTAAATTGTTCAAAAACATATATATTCAAAAAGATTATTATTATTTTATTCAAGAACATGGGAAACAGAATTACTAGCACCCCTGCATTTAATACTTTGTTTACCCTCCCTTTGCCTCGAGAAAAGCTCAGAGTCATCTTTATTTTAGGAAAGGGAAGGGGATTATTTATTGTACCTGTCCTTTTCCACCTGGCCATGCAGCTGACTCAGATTCTGTTTATAGACTCCGGACACAGCCCACAAGCATTTTTTAAATTATTATAATCTTGTACTCTAAAAATCTTTACCCGGGACTGCCAGAAGAGGACTGGTCACCCCTCAGAATCTGGTTCCGCTCTGGATTTCTTTTGACCTACTAGTACGTTTTGACCGACTAGGGAGTTTTCTTCTAGCCTCTGTGCATCCACTGTTGTTGCTTCCGCTTTTGGATTTTAGTCATGGTGTCTGTATAAGCACTTAGTGACAACTGTTGATGTAAAATGGGCTTCATAAAATGAATTGGATTGATTGATGGAATACAGAAACTCTCCAGATCATTCAGAGTTCCTGATCCTTGCTTGTGGGCTTTTATTATCAACTTTCATCAGATTTAGATGAAAAGACTAGGATGGCTATTGTGAATGCTTAATCCTATGGTCAATGAAACATTTTCATCTGATCTTGAATGAATGCTTTGGATTGTTGTCCTTCTGAAGGATCCAACTATTACCTCTGGTTTTTGCCTCTGGAAGTAACATACAAGGTTTTGCGTAAATAAATCCTAGTTCTTAATTGAATATATGATGTCATGTATCCTAACAGGATTCCCAGGTCCTTTGGAAAATATTATATTCTGCACCTTTTCATGCCAAATCCACCTCGGGTATATCTTGCCAAACAGGCAACATTTTTATCTCATCAGATACACCCAATGACACACCTTATTCCATTGAGTATTACATTATTTTTTCTTTGAAAGTGTTACCTCAATTAATGGTCAGCTTTGCGTGATCAAAAACTAGTTGTCATCAAAAATATATTTTTATAGCCTCTTCCAAATGGTACAATCATTCTGAAAGTTTAGATATGTGGATAAATAATTAATTCCAAGTTCTGTATATTTTTCCATGATATAAGAACACAGGAAACTATAAAAATATTGTGTGTTTTGCTGTATTTCTTTTTCCCTTACCCATCATGGAATCATATTGGTTGGTTGGGCACACTCCACTTACATTAGACAATAAAAGCACCCTTTTGTCATTTTATTTTAATGTAAATTGTTACTGTTAATGTATTTGCTGTAAATGCTGTTATTAGAGACACTCTCTTTAGTTAAGAAAAAACATTTGCAAATATGGGATATATAGTGCAATCAGCCCTGTTACTAGACTATGACTTTGAGAGCATTGACAAATGTTGGTTTGGCAGGATTTTCATTTTATTTCCATTGTATAATATATGCCATACAATATCATCATCTTATTATTCAGCTTTCTCCGAATTCCTGTAAAACTAGTCAGCAGTGTTTAACCAATAAATAGTTTTTCATTAAGCCCATCCTCGCAATTTTTTTTTTTAAATGATGCAAAACGTCACCCTGTGATCTCAGTGGTTCCCAAACCTCTCCATTCCATCTGTTAGATGTATCTCTGAACTATCACATCTGATTGAACAGGTAAGGGCTTGTTAATTCGTTAATAAGTTGATTCAGGTGTGCTAGCACAGAGATAAATCTAACAGATGGAATGGCTGTGGGGTCCCAGGAGAGGTTTGGGAACAACAATTTCATCTTAAATGGGATGCATATTTTCTGTTTATATTTAAGATTTAAAGGATATTAAAGGACTGTTTAAAAATATATTTGATCTTTTTGTCCTGTTCCTATATCCATCACCTCTCTTAGAAGGAAAATGTTGCTATTAAAGCCCATGTTACACTAATATCCAGTCTGAAAGGCTATATTGAATAAATTTGGCCTACAGCCTTCAAGTCACTCAGTAAACAGACTAGTTAGTTAAGATTCAACCATGTTCTAATTCAATGAATGCTAGAACTTTTGCAATATTTCTCCCTGCCACAATCCCACTTACAGTGAGGGAAAAAGGTATTTAATGCCTTGCCGGTTTTGTACGTTTGCCCACTAACAAAGAAATTATCGGTCTATAATTTTAATGGTAGGTTAATTTGAACAGTGAGAGACAGAATAACAATTAAAAAATTCAGAAAAATTTTGTCCAACTCCTCTTTGCAGATCTTCTCCAAGCCATTTAGGCTTCGAGGCTGATGTTTGGAAACTCAAACCTTCAGCTCCCTCCACAGATTTTCTATGGAATTAAGATCTGGCTAGGCCACTCAAGGACCTTAATGTGCTTGTTCTTGAGCCCCTCCTTTGTTTGCTTGGTTGTGTATTTTGGATCATGCTAGTATACCCATCCACAACCCATTTTCAATGCCCTGGCTGAGGGAAGGAGGTTCTCACCCTAGATTTGACAGTACATGGCCCCATCCATTGTCAATTTGATGCAGTGAAGTTGTCCTGTCACCTTAGCAGAAAAACACCCCCAAAACATAATGTTTCCACCTCCATGTTTGACAGTGGGCATGGTGTTCTTGGTGGGGATGGTGGTCATAGACTGCATTCCTCCTCCTCCAAACATGGTGAGTTGAGTTAATGCCAGAGACCTCGATTTTGGTCTTATCTGACCACAACACTTTTACCCAGTTCTCCTCTGAATCATTCAGACGTTCCTTGGCAAACTTCAGACGGGCCTGTACATGTGCTTCCTTGCAGGCCTGTCTTGTACGTGCTGCAGGATTTCTTCCCTTCACGGTGCAGTGTGGAACCAATTGTTTTCTTGGTAACTATGGTCCCAGCTGCTTTGAGATCATTGACAAGATCCTCCCATGTAGTTCTGTAGTTTCCTCACTGTCCTCATGATCATTGCAACTCCACGAGGTGAGATCTTGCATGGAGCCCCAGACTTTGGGAGATTGACAGTTCTTTTGTGTTTTTTCCAATTTTAAATAATTGCGCCAACTGTTGTCACCTTCTCATCAAGCTGCTTGGCGATGGTCTTGTAGCAGCTTTTTGGTCTTGGCCATGGTGGAGCGTTTGGCATCTGTTTGATTGATTGCTTCTGTGGACAGGGGTCTTTTATACAGGTAACAAGATGAGATTAAGAGCACTCCCTTTAAGAGTGTGCTCATAATCTCAACACGTTACCTGTAAAAAACACCTGTGAGTCAGAAATTTTTCTGATTGAGAGGGGATGAAATACTTATTTCCCTCACTCGTGTGTTTTTCTGGACGTTTTTTTGTTATTTTGTCCCTCACTGTTCAAATAAACCTAACATCAATATTATAGACTGCTAATTTCTTTGGAAAATTTATAAAATCAGCAGTGGATCAAATACTTTTTTCCCTTACTGTATGTAGAAGGGCACAATCTTCCTCATTGTGAGACATATTTGTTCATACAAGTATCATTTGGCAAAGAATAATACCAAAATCACCAAATTACTTTTGTTATCGTGTAGCATAGTGCAACGGGAGTGGTTAGGACCAGAGAAAAAGAAGAGAATTTAAGCCTCTCAAGATGTTTTGGATTCGCCTATAACTAAAGCAGGCAAAGCATATGCAGTTCAGGAATTGCATCGTCAAGTCACTTACACAAAAGTGGTTCAGGTATGAGGGTTAGGTTGGTGGCTTTTGGCTGCTGAGATCATCTGGTTAGGGGCTGTGTAACAATGTAATGTACACACGCATGCTAGGTGAAGTGGACTATGCACTTACTCTGATATTAATACAATTTCACAATTTAATTAGAAATAATTCTGCACACATTTATGGATGTGTAAGTTTGAATAAGATGTATAATTAGAAATAGCTAAAACTCCAACTGTAGCAGAAGATATAGATATTTGATATATTCATCTACTTTGCCGCCCAAAATTAATTTAGCTGCAAGACAACCCTGAAACAGAGGCCATTTGAATGTTTTATAAAAGCATTGCTATTTTTAAGCCTTAAGTGTTTGCATTACCTTATGATTATGTTGTACATTGGTGCACAGTAAGTTACCATGGTCATGACAACTGTGTAATGGAAAGATTGGAACAAAAATCTGTAGCCATCCCCAAAGGGCCAAAAAAGATACAATGATGTTGCAGTAAATGTCTTTTTGGTGAGTTTGAAGAAAGTGGTAGTTTTCACCCCTGGGATTTAGCCAGCCTTTGCAACTAAAACTTTTATACGCAGCAAAGCAGGTGGAAAGAGCTGAACGGAAACATACGTGACATAATCTTATAAATGATGAGTGCATGGCAGAATTCCTATGGAGGCCTTATGTCTCCATCTGTCAGGAAATATAGGATGCCAAGCATTCGTTTTGCAACTTCATTTGAAGTGGTGAATTAAATCTAATTTGGCTTCTAGGTTCACTGAGCATTCCTAGAATCTTGTCTTGAATTTATTTAGTGAATTCTCTTTTTGGACTCGTCTAGACGTCAAGATTTCCAGCCAGCCCCTTTTTTACCAGACGTCGCGTTGTGAAGTGGGAATGGTCGATTGCATAACGCCAGATGAGAGTTGATTGTTCCTGGCCTTCACACGAAATTCAATCATTCCCTGCATTCTCCTATCCCATGTAGGGCCATTAAACAGAAACGCAGTCTAGGATTTCCCTTCATATGTTTTAAATTGAAATTACGATCTCGGTTTCTGCCGTATGCATACTCCAAGGGAGCCAAGAAACCTGGTGAGGGACAGAGGGAGATTTGGGTCTAGAGGGAGAAAGTTGGTCAAGAAGCATAGAATTGGGTCAAGAAGCAAATTGGGTGACAGATAGAGGACAGTGACAGAGAGAGTGCTGCTAATCCACACTGAAGTTATCATTCTGTGCACCTGTATGATTGTGCATTCACAGAATAAAAGGACATTCACTGAAGTGAGAGCATACAAGAGAAAAAGAGAAGATTGTGTAAACGGCCCGGGTTGTCTATACAAAATCATGCCTATGGGAACGGCCCAAATAAACAAAGCAGAAATCAAATAAATGACTGCACCTAGTGCTCTCCACCTCTGTTGATGTTATATTTGAGGCCCGAGCATGCATCTAAAACTTTAAAGGAACTGAGAGACACAAGAGCGTAAGTATGGCTTGTGACAATAGGAAATGATGAACCCAGATGTCCATTCAAGGCCTTGGGGGCTGCTGTCAGAGTAAGACTTTGACTGGGTTTCTCAACGTTCTTTATCTTTGGCGACTGAGTGAAGAGGCGGACACACCTGCATCTATCAACCACTCTGGCTGAGGTAATGTGAGGGAGAAGCATTCTGGAAATTATAGAGACTTGACTCTTGTGGCATGGGGAAATACCCAACATACATGTATCACTTCTACATATAAGTTGAGCCATTTCAAGAAGCATGCAAAAAGCATAAGGAAAGGCAATTAGACAATACACCGCACTGGAAACACACAAATACACTGCACCAGCAATAATCAATAATCAACAATAATCCTTCATTATCAAATTGACATGATAAAACGAGATAAAACATTTTGAAGTCAAGCTCTATTATTTACACAATTGAATAGGACCAGAAAACAACCCAACAGCAACACAGGACATTCTAATTACATTTGGCAATGCAGCCATTATGTCGCTTAAAAGTTAACCTGGAAGTTGTATGTTGGTCAAGAAGGTATCACATGATAAAGATTTGAGAGGTTATTATATATTGCTTTATATTGGACTTAAGCAAGCATTCTCTGTAGGACTGTTGTCAGAACCCTGGTTGCCATCATTCATTGAATGCATTTATACACACCCTGGGATGTTACTTGGTATAAATGTGCTGCTCTTGGTAAACCACTCCTAGGGACATAAAACCCACATTTAAGTGTTGTTGTAGTCTGTAGGCTCCCAGTACGTCACTAAGTTTAAAAATATAAAATATTTCTTATTTCAAGTTCTCTGTATAGTTCACTTTTAGTTCCCTGAACATCAATCAGCATATTTTGCAGGGAGTTCATAGGATTAGTACTTTAATTCTCTGTGAATTACAATAATTCTTTAGGACATAAACAGGATATTGCAAAATGGCCCACGGTCGTTTTCAGGACACCCTCATGGCTGTGTCAAGTTCCTGGTTGATCTTGGGCACATACCCCAGGAGGATTTTAGGATGTTCTTGGGAAGTTGTATCATATTCATCTAGAGGTTTGTCACCTAATATTTTTGTTAAAATGACAGGGGATGTGGTTCAAGCTAAAATGGTATAAATATTATCAGTCAATTATAATATTGCACTTAAAAGGATAATTAGCAAATTCTTTCAAAATGTTTATAAATCCTTTCATTATTTCCTTCAGGCTATGAAAACCTTTCCACGGTGCCGCAAAGTCAGGTAGAATTTTTAGAAATCCTGTAAACTACCTTTAACTTACCTGATAAACAAACAAAAAAAATCAGCATGAGTCTGGATTTCTGTACAGTTGTGCAACCTTGTCTAAAAAAAGGAATGCGTAATCACTCCTATAAACCGGTTCGAGTTTTGACAGCAATATGGAATTATTTAATTGAAGCAATAAATTCAGTAGTGGTATCAAAAATAAATTAAGTAATATAACGCTTTAGGGGTTTACATGCTCAGAAGTAGAATGGCTTTTGAATACTGTGTAAGAGTGTACTGTACATGCTTACAAAGACATGTTTTGTTTATAATGCTAATATTAGCTCTTACAAATTAATTGAAGGCCTACACTAAATGTATAACTGAGTTGTATGCTATGACTTTAACCCCCGGCTCAAGTAATGTCACGTTTCAAGATCATCTTGAGTTGAATATCATGCAATCCTACACTGACATCTACTGGTCACATACAAGAAGCAATATTATTCAAATATGATAATAATAATGCTTGGTATCCATGCTCATGAAAAAGATGAATACTGATAAAAGCAATTCAGAGAGAAATAGAAAATAGTTATGTATACATTTTTTATCGACATGAGCAATACATTACCAGTGTACTACACACAAGAACGGCAGTAAAGATTTATACCAAGCATGTAACATTTTGGTTCAGAAAAAGAAATACAACAAACTCATAAAACAACAAACAAATGACCTTTCAGTTGACATTGGGAATCCAGAGACTATAGAACTTAGGCACTGTTTTGTTTTGGGCCAGGTAACAAAGCTCATCACTATTATCAAAACAATATACTTCATTACCTTTCAAGGAAAGATGGCTTTCATCTTCTTTTAAAGAAGAATTGTAAAAAGGTAAGCATTAAAGTGTGATCATTGCGGTCCAGAATCATTATACTGTGTTTTATACAGTCAGCCCAATAATTTTGGATATTTATTCCAATAATAAATATTTTAGACCAATCAGATGAGCTCCGAAAAATGTATTGTGAGAAGACGTGATTGGTCAAAGAACAATTCATAGAGAAAACATCAGAAACGGATGGTCTGTGTAAATGCAGCCTATTACAGGTCTTGTGCTGTCTGAGACATTCACACATTTAGGAACCAGCCTAGCCTAAGCTGCCATTTCTATATGATAATCTCAGAAAGTCAGTGTATGTGAAAACATTTGATTGGTCAAAATAGATATTTGCAAAAATATTGAAAAGTGCCCATGTTAAATAAATATACTTTAGGCGCAGTCTCATATTTATTAGATAACAATCGAGAAAAAAAAATACTTCCATAAAGTTCCAATGAATGTGACCCAACCGAATGATTCGTTGCCCACAGAGATCATTTTGCAACCATTTGGACATATTTCAGAGCTTTTTTGACAGTCTGGCTACCTTACAGTTTCAAAACTAACTTGTGTGAATTAAAGTCTAACTTGCATGATGAAGAAATATTTTTAGTGCCAGTCATTTGACCAGGGTTTTTTATACTGTAAGTTCTAATAGTAGGTCAGATCTTGATTCCTACTTTGGGCATTTGGTGTTACAGGGATCCCCTGACTGGAACAGCCCATAAACACTGACCAAGGGAAACATGGACAGTGCTCCAAGCATGGAGCCCAGCTGCACTACCGCACCACACCACACAAGAGCACTGTGGCCCTCATCCCGAAGAATCACTCCAATGATCACCTTCACATAAGAAAGGGTCAGGACAAACAGGATCCAGGCAATGACCTACGGCAAAGAAAAGATAAAAAATATAAATTAAATGTGTGTCAACATTCACAGTATATTAGAGGATCCTTGGTAAGTGGTAGAATTCAACTGCGTACATAACAGTATGCATTAGTTTATTATTGCTGACTACTGATTAAGTAGCAATGTTTTACTTCTGACATTTAATTTATACTGTTTTAATAGGCACAAATTAACTGACCCCAGATTTGATCTGCAATTTCAGTGTATCCTATTCCACTTAGTTGGAAAAAAAGGGTCTTACTATGAGTGCTGTTCCTGAGGCGCTGTGGACCAGTAGAGGACAGGGGCTCAGTGCAGCCATGGCCATGATGTAAGTCCCAAATACTGTTCCAACTAATGTAAGAAGACCCATCAGAACCAATGACCTAGAGAGGGACAAGGAAGAGATGGACGAGTGGAGATATTAGAATTTGTTCAAATTTTTTTCAGATGAGTCTGGGGATTAGGAAGGAAGTTAAAATGTTGAAGACATAACAGCGGTATAGACCATCCAATCAGCATGTTTTGTGGGGTTTACTTTAGTCAAAATGTTTCAGGGAGTCCATTATTTCCAAATGATTCACATGCAGGGCTGCATCCTGGACACCACTGGGAATCTCAAGGCCCAGTGGCTCCACAGCAAACACTCCGTGATCCGTTTTTTGAGAAAGCCGAGAGTCATATCAGTCATGATTTCCAGACTACAATAAACACTCCCATTCCTAATCTACAAGCCTTCACTAAATAAGACCAAACAGTCTGTGATCTGTCAGTTGATGCTCACATTACGGGCTTACCTTAGGGGCAGAAACATGGCGATGAAGCAGGCCACAGGGTTGGCCACGGATGCCATCGTAGCGGCCAGGTGGTAGGCCCAGTTTCCATAGGGCAGGCAGGAGTAGGACTGGACCGAGGGCAGCACGGCATTGGTCAGGGCGTTGACCCAGGCCAACACCACGAATATGAACACCACCTCTGGCACGCTGTAGAAGCCCGTGCCGAAGGAGCTCTGCCGGGCGCGGCCGTCCAGAGGGCTGATCATGGGCTTCTCCTCCGGACGCCTATGACTCAGAGACAGGGCCTGATCGCTCTTCTCATCTGCCAGCGCTCTGCCAAAGTAGTGTTCGCGCTTCCTCTCCCGGGCTACGGCCGGATGGTGGTTGAGCAGGAGGAAGGCTCCCAGGCACACTGCCATCATGGCGCTGAGGAAGAAGAAGAACACCCGGGCCGAGAAGTTGGCCGGCTGGTACACAGCCAGGAGCTCGGAGCCCGCGTCCGTGGTCCCGTTGCCAGGGTTCACCGCCGAAACGTTCTGACAGTGCACTAACCCCACACCCTGAACTAGAGCCGCTACACCGGGCACGAGGCCGCTAAGACCCTCGCCGGCGAAGTATGAAGTGAGGTACTGGGGCCCGAGACGCATCATAAAGGGCAGGAAGGTCACAGACGACGTGCAGTCCACCACTGACAGCAGGAAGCAGAGGACCAGGAGGGCCACGCTGTACATAGTGCCCCCCAGGGGCACGGTATGCTTCCAGAATAAGGCCAAAAGGAACGTGGCCACGACCCCCAGACTCACGATGGTGTAGATGACCGGCCGCTCATCCAGCAAGCCGGGGCGGAAGCGGTGCATGAGGGTGACGAACAAGGGACCCACGTTGGCCATCTGGATTAGCACGGTGAGATAGGAGGGCAGGTACCAGCCCTCGGGGAGTTCGGGGACAATCAGGGGTAGTTCGACCCACATTCCATTAATGGCCACCCAGGAGCCCATGCCAAAGAGGCAGGCCAGCACGTGGGTTAGTAGAGACATGGCAACGGAAAGGGCACAGCCAGGGATTAGTTGCAGTCTTCTAGAAATGAGAAGAAACACAAGGGCCATTCAGATTTATTGCCATCATCTGAGCCAGACATGAAAAAAAAGCATCCATGGTTTTTATTGCATTATCAGATCAAAACACAAGTTGTTAATTATGGGATGCGGATAGATCAGTTATTAGGGGAGGTCACGACAACACAACAAAAAACATTATATTAACTTGTGCGCTTTGCTTGTTCTATCGTCCTAAAGCAATTATCCGAGTTCTGGAACACACGTTGTCGTGGGTAACAAGAGCCTGCCTTTCCTCTGGGTGACCATGAGGCAGAGTAAGGCCTCACCCCCAGTCCTCCAGAGTAATTAGCTAGCATGTGCCAGACTGACCTTTCACACACTAGTCTCAAAACAGTGCGCACACATCACTAGATGCACAATCTTCACCCGTTACATTAATACTGCACTACTTCTCCACATTATGTAATAAAAGCTTCTTTGACTCAGCTGTTTCACAGTGACAAGGAAATGCAAATGTACAAGGAAAGAGAAACACAGTAATTGTTTGCTTATACATATTTTACTATCATTATTCCCATAAACCGGTTAAACACACACACACACACACACACACACACACACACACACACACACACACAC
>JACXGJ010013216.1:0-16722 GCA_016801105.1 Esox niger | reverse complement strand
CCTCCACTGTCCTCTTCATGGGGGAGTAACACTCCATCATAGCCAAGATGAAAGCAGCTCCACCCTCTACCCTCTCTTCAAAATAGAACAGCTAATGTCCCGCTGAGTAAATATTTTGTCTCATGGCTGATGTGTTTATGCCTGTAGACTGATGTAAATCCTACTGAAAGTGTGTGTCTGTGTGTGTGTGTGTGTGTGTATTTGGGCTTGCTTTACTATACTTGTCGGTACCATGAGTCCTCAAACTACACTAAATCATGGAAAATGTGAGGATGTTGTCCACAATACTTCTTTAAGCTAATGGCTTAGGTTTTGGGTTCAATATTAGAATTAGGGTCAGACTTAGGGATAGGTGTAGGGATAGCTTTTGGAGTTATGCTTACCTTTACAGTTTAGATTTAGAATTCCAATTCATCTATTCTTTTTAAGAAAATTGTTGTTTAGGGTTACATCACACGTTAGTATTTCAAACTTATATGTGAGCTTGTGTTTGAGTGTGTGTGGTTTTGCTTGTACTGTGAGTATTGGGTGCCACTGGAAGACAGTTTGTCTAAACGTGACACAAACATAATTTTGCATCTGCCTGGGTGAGTAAGCAACAGTTAGCACAATAACACCATAGGAAGTAGGGGTGCTGCAGTCACCCCTGTAAATTGCCTCAGCTCCCCCTGACAAGATTTGCACAATAGTTCGCATGCCTAGTCAACTTGCCCATCAACAACTCTACGGTGTGTCGGCTGTCCAGACAATATCTGCTCAGTCCAAGTGTGTAAAAATTGTGGGGGATGGGGTTGTCATGAATCTTACAGATTGGTCAGTTTGACCCCCCTGGAAAAGAGGGCAAATTCTGTGATCCCTTGACCCTGACCACCAATATACAATAAAAACCTGCACCGTTGGATCGGTCCCTCGACATAGTTAACAATTATCAGCAATCCATGACCAAAACATCTTCCTGCAGACTTAGTTAGTGCCAGAAACCACTAACTCATGTCCCCATACAGCATCATATTGGATTTAGCACTAGCTAGCTTCCCCATTTGGCATCACAGTGGATTTAGTACTAGCTAGCTTCCCCATGTGGCATCACAGTGGATTTAGTGCTAGCTAGCTTCCCCATTGGGCATCACAGTGGATTTAGTACTAGCTAGCTTCCCCATCGTGTATCACGGTAGATTTAACACTAGCTAGCTTCCCCATTGGGCATCACGGTGGATTTAGCACTAGCTAGCTTCCCCATTGGGCATCACGGTGGATTTAGCACTAGCTAGCTTACTGATTGGGCATCACTGTGGATTTAGCGCTAGCTAGCTTCCCCATTGGGCATCACGGTGGATTTAGCACTAGCTAGCTTACTGATTGGGCATCACTGTGGATTTAGCACTAGCTAGCGCTACAAATATAGAATCTCCACCCACATTCTTTCTCTTTCTGGAGTATTCCATATGTAGTACCTGATTGCTTGGCTGTGTGTTTAAGTGTGAGTGTGTGTAAGAGTGTGTGTTTGTTAGTTTATGAGTCATCACAGGCTGTTAGTTTCACATTGCTGTTCAGCTATGCTGCAGATACGCTCCACTGAACCAGAACACAGCAAAAAATTGCTTATCAACCACAACTGTTCCCCAAAACAACTGACACCAACTCTATTCCCCGACATGACTAATAACAAGACTACTGTCCAAAACAACCCAACTGACACCAACACTGTTTCCAAACCCAACTGACATCAACACCATTCTCAAAAACAACACAACTGACAAAAAAAGATTCCACAACCCAACTGACAACAACAATGAACAGTGGTCGACAACATTTTCTCAGAAATGTTCAGTCAGTTATGCCACCATGTTCATCAACCTCCAGAAAGTCTGAAACACATATTGAGCCAACCTCAGATTATTTTATAAAGAATGTCATATAGACATGATGTGACAGAGAGGTGTTCACAGTTTACTCACCTTTGGTGGCTTACTGGACTCAGGAGTTGTACTGACCTTGGGCCACAGCAGATGGATGGATGACCTGGGGCCACAGCAGATGGATGGATGACCTGGGGCCACAGCAGATGGATGGATGACCTGGGGCCACAGCAGATGGATGGATGACCTTGGGCCCCAGCAGATGGATGGATGACCTGGGAACACAGCAGATGGATGGATGACCTTGGGCCACAGCAGATGGATGGATGACCTGGGGCCACAGCAGATGGATGGATGACCTGGGGCCACAGCAGATGGATGGATGACCTGGGGCCACAGCAGATGGATGGATGACCTTGGGCCACAGCAGATGGATGGATGACTTGGGAACACAGCAGATGAATGGATGACCTGGGGCCACAGCAGATGGGTGGATGACCTGGGAACACAGCAGATGGATGGATGACTTGTGGCCACAGCAGATGGATGGATGACCTGGGGCCACAGCAGATGGATGGATGACCTGTGGCCACAGCAGATGGATGGATGACCTGTGGCCACAGCAGATGGATGGATGACCTGTCGTCACAGCAGATGGATGGATGACCTGTCGTCACAGTAGAGGGATGGATGACCTGGGGTCACAGTAGAGGGATAGATGACCTGGGGTCACAGCAGATGGATAGATGACCTGTCATCACAGTAGAGGGATGGATGACCTGGGGTCACAGTAGATGGATGGATGACCTGTCGTCACAGTAGAGGGATGGATGACCTGGGGTCACAGTAGAGGGATGGATGACCTGGGGTCACAGTAGATGGATGGATGACCTGTCGTCACAGTAGAGGGATGGATGACCTGGGGCCAGAGCAGATGGATGGATGACCTGTCGTCACAGTAGAGGGATGGATGACCTGGGGCCACAGCAGATGGATGGAAGACCTATCGTCACAATAGAGGGATGGAAGACTTGTCGTCACAATAGAGGGATGGATGACCTGGGGTCACAGTAGATGTGGTGACAATGTTTTTCTTTGTTAGATGAGGCTTTGGGCTTGGCAACTTGAAAAAAATTGTGAAGACCGGAAAGAACAAGAACTGGCCTGTTAAGTTCTCTGCTTACTCTGACATAATATTTACCACAGCCAGGGAAACCATGAAGACATAGTACATAGAACGGCATGGGACTGCACACAGCATAAAGTACTGTACAAATTGACATTGTGTCAAAACCACCCCTTCTCTCGCTGTCTCTCTCACTATTTCTGTCTGTATCTTTCTTGATCTCTCCTCTCCTTTTCTCCCCTTTGTTCTCTCCCTTTCTCTGTGCAGATATTTCAACATCACACAGCTGCACAGAATAAAAAGAACTGAGACATCTTGATTTATAATCTGTTAGTTATGACAAGATAGATGCATGCACGCTCTCTCACACACACACATACACGCACACACACACGCGCACGCGCCACACCCACAAACACACGGGCGTGCACGCACAAACACACGCGCGCGCACGCACACACATCAAGCATGAAACATGGATTTAATTTGTTGAAGTGTTGAAGTGTTGTTAAATGTGTCAATCAAACAGTACTTTTTCATTCTGAAATCAAATGAGTTAATTACAAACAAATCCAACCCATTTGCTTGTGTGCGTGTTTGCATGCAAATCTTTTTCTTGTGTGTATTTGTGTTTTGGACTCTACAAGAGAATAATTTGCCATGCAGGCAAACACATATTTAAAATAATAATAATACAATTTAATTGTTGTATTAATACTGGTGTACAGTGATGTAACAACGTGCAAATAATTATGGATGACAAGGGAATATAAATAGATGAATATTGGTTTTGGATTCCAGTGTTGTATGTGCTTCCTCATGGCAACTGATCACTGATCGTACTGCTTTGATTGCACTTTGTAGAATTCTGCCTCACCAGAAGTTAGCAATGATTGACTTCAAATTCTTTGTCATCTGAATGGTCTGGTCATATGTTTGACTGGGCGTTAGGACGTGTTCCTGTGAGCTCCTCATTGTGTGGGCAATGGCTCTCTTCTGTTGAGGGCCAAGGGTGCAGGTGGGCCATTTGAGGTCACTCCAAAACAAGGCCATGTTAACCCAATTTTACATTGCCACGTTCTGATTTTTTTGGTCATATGGGTTTTTATTATTGTTTGGTGGGTCTAAGTGGAGGACTGCTGAATATGGCTCAGTTTGGATTGGTAAAGAGGGCACCGAAACTAGGTGGCTTTGGAGGCTATTCTAGAGGACTTCCGCTCTACAAAATATTAATGACCACATTCTTATATTAATCTGCTGCTGTCTAGTAATGTATCTTGTCAGTTCTGGACATCTACTTCTCGCTCTGTCTCCCCAGTTGAGACCTTTTGATGTGGCACACCAGCAGACTGTTATAGGTTAACTAGGCTTACGGGCCAAGACAATTGTGTAACACCTTATTCGAATATTTAATCCGTAGATGCTTAACAGACTGTTTGGAGACTATCAATAGCATTTCAATGAACTTTATACTAACACACACCCTAACTTTAAATCTAATCTCATCCCTAAACCTAACCCTTACAATAACTCTTATTGTAAGCCCTTACCCTAACCTTAAATCTAATCTCATCCCTAAACCTAACCCTTACAATAACTCTTATTGTAAACCCTTACCCTAACCTTAAATCTAATCTCATCCCTAAACCTAACCCTTACAATAACTCTTATTGTAAACCCTTACCCTAACCTTAGCCTTAGCAGGCATTTGTATGGTTTTTGATTTTTGCTAGTTGGTTGAAAGTATAAGTATCTATAGACCATTTACAAATGCTTAGTTTAACCATCCAAATAAAGTGCAACCAACAACTGGTTCAGAAATCAGTGCCAAATTGCAGGGGGATTGCATTCCCAATTCATTCAGAGGCAGTGTTTTTGTCAAGCGGCAGTATTTGTCACCCAAAAACAAGACTGTCACTAATACAAAGATTCTGTGGAGTTACGTGAGGTAGGAATGAACTCAAGGCCCCATGCCAGTATTGCACGTTAATGTTTTACTTTGGCCCGTATCTAACTTTTCTCTTCTATTACTTGGTCAATAATGTTTTTCTTTCCTGTTCACTCCTCTCCTCAAAGTTTGTACAGATGCTACCCGTTCCGAAGCTACAACCCTTCTAATGTATGGACTTTCTCGGGCAACATTTGGAACATCAGACAAGGTTTGCTTCATCTCAGCCTGTCCTGCCCTTCAGGCCATTGTCTTGTGATGGAAACGTAGATTAGCCAAGACAACACAGCCACTCCATCAAACTTCCAGTGTTTGCCTTTGATTCATTTCTTTTAGTCACTTTTCATCTGTTTCCTCTGTTGTCATCCTTATAGATCTAGCTGCAGCTTTTCACGCTGTTAAATCATTCTCTCCAGCTTCTCTGGGCTGGCCGTCCCAAACACTGACAACTCTTCCATTTGATCCTATCTCTCAGGCCACACTCACGTTCAGACATCCACTCAAGCCTTTGTTTCATTCCCTTGACCTGATGCCAAGGGCGTAGGAGTGATCTGATATGAGGGACACACATTTGACTACATTGTGAATGTTCATGTATTTATCAAAATGTCTATTCAATATGTTTTCCTATGTGTTTTTCCACATCTAGAATCCACTTCTAGTTTGAGTCTCTGTCCATGACTACATTAGATATAGACACACGCTGGTTAAAAAAGGCGTTGGCGTTATTGACCTGTGAAGTGTGAATAGCATCAGTGGAACAAACAGTTTCGCTCGGAGGTAGGCTGGTTGAAAATACTGGGGGCGATAATTGTTTCAACAACACAGGCTTGCAATTCTCATTATGTTCTCCAAAGCGTGTAGCAAGTAAATAATTACCCCAAACAATGTTGCCTTTCTGTACCAAGGCCTTGTGACAGTTGATAGAACTCAAGCGTTCAGTGTGAAAATTCCAATTTGACTTTAGCTATTTTTGAACATAGCTAAGAAATTAGCTATTTTTGGACATGCAATAGTCCTAACTAACACTCGTAAATTATACTGTGTGTGAATGTTTTGCATAGTGGAACTTTTCAGCAGGAAAGTCATTTCAGATAGATGATAATGTAACCAAAGTGCATCTTTCAAAATGACAAATTCTACAATGATGTTGGGAACATCTCAGTCAGGCACGTTAGTTTTCCAGTCTCCTTCAGAAAGCCTTGAATTAATACTTTCACTATCTAACCTCTTGGTTTGTGGCCTCTCTTTCCCTCACTCTGCCTACCTTTCTGACCTGTGTTGTAATGACAGCCTCTCTTCTGCATTAAGTAAATAGATACAGTACACCCCTAAATTCAGATGGTGTCCTTTATCAGAAATGTTAGTCAATGGCTCTGATTGATCTACATGATGACAGATCAGCAGTCTATCTGGGTGTGGCACGTATCAATCATTTACCTGTTGGTTTGTGGCCTCTTTCTCTCCCTCCTTGCCTGTTTGTTCATGTCTATCACTTTCCTGCAATGATCATACATAGCATAAACCAAATTCTTAAAATACTGAACACACTTTAGCTATACCTAGATGATTCTACACATCTAAACTGAAGGAAACAACTGCCAGCTGTTGTGTGGGACCTTAGCTACTTCCACTCCATACTTGACTGGTGGTGGTGGCTCGTCCCTTACAGAAAAGGTAATTAAAGTAAACTACAAGTATACTAAACATTGGATAATACACTTTTAGTTTACTTTCACGAAATATGCTTAGAAAATAGCTTACTTTTATATACCCATTAATCGCAACTTAAAGTATCCATTTGTTGGTCATTTTAATTAAGGTACTTAGAAATGTTGTATATAGAGGAGTTGTATTTACATATTCCCGAAGAAAACAAATGTATCAACATTTTCAGACGTAAAGTCTGGGCTTCTTTGATGGTGAGTGAAGCAACACACATTAACATTAATGGCTAACTATTGTTGTAGCTTTATAGCAATGACGCTTTTGGGTACCTAGCTGACTAGCCCACTATGAAGCTGGCCAACAAACTCAATATATTCAGTCTATTTAGCTGTTAAAAGCAGGTAACTAATAATAATGGTATACCCCCTGATGATGATGGCATATCCAGCTACCTAGCTAGGGTCAATTTGGCCAGAATCATCTTACATGCAAGTATGTAGCAGCTATCGGTTCCACAACATGCTATACATTTTCATAGCTACCAGATCTGACTTACAAGTTGAAGCCTGAAGTTGAAAATTGAGAAAAAAATGTATTGTTTATAAAAGTGTATAGGTGGCTGTTAGCTGGTGCTTGATCATTGGTAATTAAATCAAAATTGATATTGCAGAAGAGGTAAAGTGATTACGGATGGATCAGAACTAATTACATACTAACAACGTAGTATGGTGATGGTGGAATGATGTGTTACGGTTTTCACACTCCTTCAAGTTTGTGGTTTCCAGGAATTATTGCAAATCAGTACAAATCCAAACACAGAATAAATGTTTTACATTATTATTGTGAAATGATTCAAGTATATGGTTTCAAAAACTTTTAACCACAAGATTTGATTTCTCAATTTATTTTCTACATCCTGACCTCCAAAGATTGCTTTACGGAACCTGTCTAGTTTTTGTAAAGTTGTTAATTGTTACTATTTAGATAAACATTATTAAAATATTTGTAAGGATAGCCTATACTGTTTTGCACTTGTTCTGTCTCGTTAAACTCACTCAACAGTTAGCTTGAAATGACACCGAGGGGCTATCCAATCGTTACCTTTTGTACAGTTCAGTCGGTTGGAACGGTCATGTGTTGCGAAGCAGAGGATCGCCGGTTCAGGTCAAGTCCAGGGCAGTGTGAACTGTCAGTGGAGGAAGCAATACTATTTATATTAATGCCTAGCAACAGCGCTTTGATAAAAAGTTCAGAAGGTTGATTTGTCATTTGCAATAACAAATTATGGCCACTGGCAATCGGTTGGTGACCTCCAGCACTCACTGGACCGATTCGTAGCCGAGGGCGAAGCGGTTGGGATCAGGATTAGCACCTCTAAATCTGAGGCCATGGTTCTCAGCAAGAAACCGATGGAGTGCCTCCTTCGGCTAGGGAATGAGGCGTTAGCCCAGGTAAAGGAATTCAAGTATCGGGAATCTGAGCAGCGGGGCGGTATTGCTTTTGCTTTACCGCACTGTTGTGACGAAAAGAGAGCTGAACCGGAAGGCAAAGGAATTTTTGTTCCTACCCTCATCTATGGTAATGAATGCTGAGTCATGACCGAAAGAACCAGATCGCGGGTAGAAGCGGCTGAAATTAGTTTTCTCAGAAGGGTGGCTGGCGTCTCCCAAGGGTGAGAAGCTCAGTCATCCACGAGGAACTCTGAGTAGAGCCGCTGTTCCTTTGCATTGAAAGGAGCCAGTTGAGGTGGTTCGGGCATCTGGTAAGGATGCCCCCAGGAAGTCTCCCTAGGGAGGTGTTCCAGGCACGTCCAACTAGGAGGAGACCTCGGGGTAGGCCCAGGACCAGGTGGCAAAATTATATTTCGACACTGGCCTGGGAACGCCTCGGGATCCCCCAGTCAGAGCTGGCAAATGTAGTTCGGGTAAGGGAAGTTTGGGGTCCCCTGCTGGAGCTGCTGCCACCGCGAGAGATTAGATTAGAGAGTAATATTGTATTGCGAAGATATTTTAAAAGTAAACTTCTTGAAGTAGTTAAAAGTACACTTCAAATTATTCATAAGTATACTTTAAATTAAGTTTAATGTACTAAATAAACTAAAATATGGGACAATATAGTCTACTTAGTGCAAAATACTTTGAGTATAATATTGTTTTGTAAGGGGTATATTACATAGCTAGCTACTTGCAGGCATTATGGTGAAGACTATGGCGTTCTGCCTTTCAAATCATCCACTATTACTTTTTAATGCAGCCAAGGAACAACTCAGTGTTGTCTAGGAGGTAAGATACAAGCTACTGTAACATTTGTGGGATTAAACTTGAAAATAAAGATTGTAATATAACTACATATTAATCATTTTTGATCCAGAAAAAAAGTTAACATTTTATATTGTTCTATAGCTATGTAAATATACTGACATTTCTACATGTTGTACTTACTGTGAAAACAAATCGTATAGCTACAGCAATCCACTTATCCAGCCTACACACACTGGTCGTCTTGAAAGAATGAATGAGAATGTTAGATTGGGTCGAGACAGAGAAGTTCCAAAGCGTTTTTTTTTCAAAATAAAAGTATCACCTTAAAAAATATGATTTTAGGTTGAGGGCACTTGGGGGGAACGCATGTCAACAGGTATTTTCTGTTTGTATTGATGTGGTGGTGAAACTATATCCCATAGGCAACATACATTAATATACCGTGCGGAGAACAAGTACTTGATACACTGCTGATTTTGCAGGTTTTCTTACTTACAAAGCATGTACAGGTCTGTCATTTTTATCATAGGTACACTTCAACTGTGAGAGACAGAATCTAAAACAAAAATCCAGAAAATCTCATAGTATTATTTTTAAATAATTCATTTGCATTTTATTGCATGATATAAGTATTTGATACATCAGAGAAGCAGAACTTCATATTTGGTACAGAAACCTTGGTTTGCAATTACAGAGATCATACGTGTCCTGTTGTTCTTGACCAGGTTTGCTGCAGCCGAGATTTTGGCCCACTCCTCCATACAGACCTTCTCCAGATCCTTCAGGTTTTGGGGCTGTTGCTGGGCAATATGGACTTACAGCTCCCTCCAAAGATTTTCTATTGGGTTCAGGTCTGGAGACTGGCTAGGCCACTCCAGGACCTTGAGATGCTTCTTAGGGAGCCTCTCCTTAGTTGCCCTGGGGGCGTTGGAAGACCCAGCCATGACCCATCTTCAATGCTCTTACTGAGGGAAGGTGGTTGGCCAAGATCTTGCAATACATGGCCCCATCCATTCTCCCCTCAATACGGTGTGGTCGTCATGTCCCCATTGCAGAAAAGCATCCCCAAAGAATGATGTTTCCACCTCCATGCTTCACGGTTGGGATGGTGTTCTTGGGGTTGTACTCATCCTTCTTCTTCCTCCAAACACGGCGAGTGAAGTTAAGACCAAAAGCTCTATTTTTGTCTCATCAGACCACATGACCTTCTCCCATTCTTCCTCTGACTCATCCAGATGGGCCTAGACATGCGCTGGCTTGAGCAAGGGGACATTGCGTGCGCTGCAGGATTTTAAACAAATGACGGCGTAGTGTGTTACTAATGGTTTTCATTGAAACTGTGGTCCCAGCTCTCTTCAGATCATTGACCAGGTCCTGCCGTGTAGTTCTGGGCTGATCCCTCACCTTTCTCATGATCATTTATGGGCAGGATTCCTGCCCATCCCAGCCTTGTGCTGTTCTACAATTTTATCCCTGATGTCTTTACACAGCTCTCTGGTCTTGGCTATTGTGGAGAGGTTGGAGTCAGTTTGATTGAGTGTGTGTACAGGTGTCTTTTATACAGGTAACGGGTTCAAACAGTTGCAGTTAATGCAGGTAATGAGTGGAGAACAGGAGGGCTTCTTATAGAAAAACTACCTATTCTGTGAGAGACGGAATTCTTACTGGTTGGTAGGTGATTAAATAATTATGTCATGCAATAAAATGCAAATTAATTATTTAAAAATCATATAATGTGATTATGTGGATTTTTGTTTTAGATTCCCTCTCTTACAGTTGAAGTGTACCTATGGTAAAATTGACAGACCTCTACTTGCTTTGTAAGTAGGAAAACCTGCAAAATCAGTAGTGTATCAAATACTTGTCCTCCCCACTGTAGATCCAATCACCTAGGCCTTTACCTCACACTGGAAGTGGTAGAGGTAATAATCCATACATCTTTTAGTGTAATGAAAGACATGTTTGGAAGGTTTGGGTGCCGTTTTATCTGGAGTCTCAACTCAGTTAGACATCCTGATCTCACACCAATGAGCCCATTGGCTTCCTGAAAGGACCAGACATACAAGGAGAGGGCTGAGGTAGCCCCATCAGCTTAGGCAAACCAGCTGTGAGGATCAAATCAAGAAAGTAGCAATATGACATTAACTGAACTGATGTTTGGTCTTTTAATGTGGGTCCCACAAAGGGATAAACTCTCCAATAGGTTTCAATGCTGTACATGTTATGTATCGTTTGCTACAGGTAAATGTCTACTGGATGACGAATTCTGCAAGAGCATGTGTCCAGCTTTGGATTGCGCTAATCAAATATATGCAAATGTGTGGATGCCAGTTTCTTTGTTTACATTGTTTTAGCCAAGTTGTGGTGATCCCATTATACTGTTGATGCAATAGGGGAATCTGTCTGCCTGGGTGGGATCAGTACTGAAGCTTTACTTAGTTCTTGGAGTTCATCATGAATGGTTGCTCCTCGCACACCACGCTATCATGTGTCTTAAATATAGACAGCATTCTTAGTAGACTTTTAGAGGATTTGGTAGGACATTGAATAGGGCTGGAATAGTGCCGTGACTCTGTTTTGTATTGTAACTTTATTACTTGATTAGAATAAACTGCATTCCTCCTTTGTCTTCATACTCAAGTTTGTAGGGCTACTGATAATCACACAAATGGAAGTAAGTCTAAGTGACCAGACTTGGCATCCCTGAGTCCTGGATTTCGAAGCAGTCTGGGTTGGCCCAGGGAACATATTTACTGTATGTTAAATGAACAACACCTTATGGGGGCTTCTGATAACGGATATAAGCATACACCCATACGTGAGACGAAGTGACCACACTGGTCATCCCGGAGTCCTGGATTGTCTTCTGTAGTTGACTGACCAGGATCTTTGAGGGTTTTAACATAGGCCGTGAAAAACATGACCTTTTAAATGTTTGGCTTGTAATGAAAGAGTAGCTACCTTTACTAAGAACTGTCGGCATATTATGCTCATTTATTTATTTATTATAATTTTTATTTTTTATGAATGTCTACGTTGACAATCAATACGGAGTCAGTTTATCAGATGCAAAAATGATCATGTAGGTCATAAATTCTGCTGCTCTAATTTTTAGACTGGTCCCCTAAGAAACATTTTAAGGGGTAACCTTAATTCCCCCATGCTATTATCTCATGTCAAGACTGCTTATAACATAACATTTTTGCAATTTATTCAGAATATGGCCCGTCTGGTTTTTCTACCTTCCCAAGCTCTCTCATCTCAACTTGCTTCTCTGTTTGCTCCACTGGCCTCCATTCCTTCATCCACTACCAGACCATGTTGCTTTTAATATGTAAGGTATTTAGAATGTATTTTACTCTGAGTATAGCTCCGCAAAACCGTATATGCAGTCTCAAATGGATGTGGGTCCCATTCTCTGTCCCACTTATTGGTTGTTAAGTAGAACCCAGACCTCACAACCACTGAAATATTTTAAGGCGGACCCTGATTGGGATGACAGTTTATAGGCTCTTTCTGATGGCATAGAAAGCACGATCTGTCTCCCCCTTTCACCATCTCTCTCCACCTCTCACTCTGTCAGGCTTGTCTGACATTCCCTCTGTCCTGTGCGATTATTTAGATTCTTCCGCGACAGGCGAACGAACTGCGTGAATATTCATCTTTGTCTAATCTTGTCTAAATATGCAGAGTGGGGATTTCTTCTGATTATTTAAAGCTGGGTCAATCCTGTTGTGATGGGCAACTGATGTGGCCCATCTGACATCAACATACACAACACACACCTGCACACACACACACACACACAAATGTATGCAGCCATTTACCGCCTTCCTCTCTAGCTAGTCTCACTCTTGTCCTCATCATTCCGTGTCTCCTCTCCATAGATGGAATGTCTGTGGCTTTGCGGTCACACTTGTCTGTTTCAGCATTGTTCAGAGACATTTGTGTGGACACGCGCACGCACGTGCATTCTCGTGCAAGCCGTCCCAGCATGCCTTCTCTGTTAGAATATTATCATTCCACAAACACATCTGTCATCGTTAGACGTTCCTCCATTGGCAGCACTGTGGAACGGTCTCACTGTCCGATTCTGGAAAAACAGCTGTTTCTAACACAGAAACAATACACACAGGCATGCAAACACACACACACACACACACACACAAACACACCCGCACACAGCTGGTAGTGGTTGGCCTCTGTTGTCGTTGGAGGTCTGAATGTGTTTGTGCAGATAGCATCTTCGTGGCTAAGATAACAGCTTAGCAAGTGTTCTTACCCTGACAGAACACAGACACACTACCAACATTCTTTAATGATGACATTATATTTAATTTGTATAATTATTAGTTCTAAAATAATTTTAAACATAAAATCCATTTTTAGAAAACTGCAAAAATTAAAGAATGGTAAAGGTTCAAGGCCAGGTGATGAAGATGCCTTAAAGCCTGCTTTTTAAATGCCTGGACAGTCTGAGCAGCATTCAGACGGTCCATTGGGGAGTTCCAAAGATGTGTTGGAGGCTAGGACACGTTCCCACAACGTTTGGAACCGGATCCTTGGGGCACAAAGTGGTTCGGCATGGCTTGACCTGGCGCGTGGGTGTGGCTTCATGGCGGATAACAGACCTGACAGACCGGACGGTCCAATGCTAGTCATGGCTTTGGACCATTCGGACCAGGAGGATCCTAACAAAGACAAGTCTTTTGAGGCAATGGAAGATGACAGATTAAAGAAGATGTGGGATTGACGAAGCTGTGGAGTTGGACTCTGTGACGAGCTAAAAAACGTGTAGAGCAGAAAGAGGATAGTGCCTTTGTCATTGGTCACAGCCAATCAGGCCTGCAGTATAAAACAAATGTTTTTAGAGACATGCAAATGTTTTAGATAGCTGTTTTATAAACAAATCACACAATACAAAAGTGTAGACCTGCGTTAATTTCTGAAGTCCTGTTTGCACTTGAGGCTAAAGTTCTCCCACTCCTGGTTAAGAACCTGAGGACTGAAAGGCTGGCGTGTTGCATCCGTAGATTGAATCTTCGTTTTTACTAATGTGAAAAATCTGTCATTCTTCCACTTGAAAAGCAATCAAAGTGCTTCCAGGGAAATTATCAAGGCACCTCCCTGCTCCACTCCAGATCTGAGGAGATACGGACCTTATGCGTAAACTGAGCCCTTTCCTTGACCCACCACTAGTCTCGGATGATTCACTTTACCATTGTGTGCATGTGTGAGTGGGGGCGTGTGGATTTAACACTATTTTCGTGATAACACCAAAAGAAAGATCTGGCCTGCAGTGTAAGAGATTGTGTGAACAAACAGACATATGATCATCTGCAGACTGTAGTGTAATGTAAACATGTTATGATCCTTGTATTAATGTGTTAATAAGTTCTCCTACTTTCAATGACAGCAGGCCACAGTTATGTAGAGAACTGACAATGACCCAATTCCCATGACTGTTGAACGGTACAGAACAGGAACAACCAAGGGCAGATTCTGCTGAGGGCGTGGGATGAGATGACTTCAGATGGACTCTATATAGATATCCAGCTCACCATCAGCTTGTCTCGCACTGAGATCAAATTCTCTATTTTAACCTGTCTACAAATGTCTCACATTTCTGTTGCATCGATGTCCTCGCTTTGTGTTGTTTCCTTTTTACCGATTTCATTATTTTCTTGTTCATTTTCCTCAATCTCCAGTTTTTCTTGTTCCAGTGCTTTTAGTTCTGACTCTGCTGTGGTTTTGGTTGCCTCGCTATCTCTGGAAGGATTTACTCCTCCAAAAAACAGCATGATTACTCTTTGATTGTGGCTTTTGGCTGGGAAGATATTAATCCAATGTCAAAATGCTTTGCAATGAATGTGACAGTTGTGTTTTCCATAATTCCCCACTTAGGGTGTTTTCCAGCTTTTGTTTTGTTTGGATTTGGAACAAAAATGTGTGTTAAGCCAACTTTTAAGATTTCCACAATATTATAATGCCTGTGTTGATTGTCAATGACAGGAAATCCACACTAAAATACTTCTTTTAATAACTCAAATACTTAGAAAAAAAATATTGCCACTAAAACCAAAGGGAACAAACAATGGTGTTGTTGACGAGCAAAATGAAAACAGGCAGACAAAAAAACGAAGAGGGTTCTGAATGGCCTCCACAGGGGGTATCTACCAACAAAATAACCCTGGAAATATGAAAAGACACAAGGGGTAGTGTCATTTCATCACCGCAAGTGAGAGAAGAACAAAGCAAGGTGCTGGACCTTCAGAATTCGTGTCTACATTCTTAGTTCTTCCAGTCCAGGTGAAACACAAACTGTTAATGGAGGGGCCCGGCGCAGGGGTAACAAACATTAATAAAACCTTGATAAAATTGTCTGCAATGCTGTGTATTCAAAATCAATTCACCTGTATTTGCTAAGTGCATTTGTACATATCCAGAATGTCACTTGGTGTGATGGTGTAGCCGGAGATGCAAAACCTACGAAGGAATTCAGACTCAGTCGGTCGGTCGTTAACGAACTCATTCTGTAACGGCCGGTCACGGCTTGTACCGTTCCGGTCTTTGCATTTCTGTTCTGTGTGTTTCGGTTCTAGTTTCTTTATTTTTATTTTCGGTTATTGCTTTCACCTGTCCAGTTTAGTCTTTCCACCTGTTCCTGGTTTACCCCTTGTTAAGTCCCTATATAAGTTCCTCCTGTCCTAGTGTTTCCCGTGAGTCACTGTAGGTCGTTGCAGTCAATGTAATGTCTGGTTATATCAAGCCTTGTAAAGACGTCTCTCCTGGAGTTAAAGGGCGTTTATGTAAGTCACCTCTGCGACTTTGTCCTGCTACCAACGAGAACTGTGACGCATCATTGGGTAGTGTTATAGCGCTCATTTATAATTGATTCAATCATATATTTTCTGCCCTAAATGTTTGCAATGCATAATGATTTTTAATAAGTTTATTAAAAATTAATAAATAAATACATTTCTCCGTTCTCATGTCCTTTTATGGTCCTTGAGATGCTCTAGAACTTGACTGGAATCCACTTGTGGCTAATGAAATGGTTTGGACATGATTTACAAAGGCACGCCCCTGTCAATATAAGCTTCCACACTTTACGGTGCAGTTCACAGCCAAAATCAAGCCATAAAGTCCAAGGAACACCACATTGACCTCAGCAATGAAACTGGATTATGACCCAGATCTAGGGATAAAATGGTTAACATAAGAGGATCTGGGAGAAAGTGCCCCACTCCTGTGCTGCTAACTGGTTAAAAAATTGTAAAAAAGACTTGAAACGGATCAATGCCAAAAGCGCTTCTATAAATACATTATTGAAATGTCTTTAGAAATGTCTGTGTTTTTATTTTTGATTGGCACATCTTTCTAAAAAGCATGTTTTCGCTCAGTCTTTTTGGAGCAGTGTTTGTAGATTGATGGCAAAATAATGTTTCAACAAAAATTCTTGGAGAATGTGAAAGTGCCTTTCGAAGGCGCTGTTGAAATTGAGTATAGAAAAGCTGCACAAATTGGATATACAAAAGCTGATGATAGATGGTCGATGAACATTTAAAAGAGGATTTGAGAATAAAACACACAGGACTTTAGAGCCAATGTACACAAGCAGACAGGCAAATTCAGACCCAAATCATACATGGATGGAGGAGGTGAGGATGGAGGAGGTGAAGATAGAGGTGAGGATGGAGGAGGTGAGGATGGAGGAGGTGAAGATAGAGGTGAGGATGGAGGAGGTGAAGATAGTGGTGAGGATGGAGGAGGTGAAGATAGTGGTGAGGATGGAGGAGGTGAAGATAGTGGTGAGGATGG
Organism: Esox niger; assembly: GCA_016801105.1. NCBI lineage: Eukaryota > Metazoa > Chordata > Actinopteri > Esociformes > Esocidae > Esox > Esox niger. The sequence goes on along the minus strand of JACXGJ010013216.1, from coordinate 39 downwards.
AGGAGGTGAAGATAGTGGTGAGGATGGAGGAGGTGAAGA
>JACXGJ010013215.1:6279-16751 GCA_016801105.1 Esox niger | reverse complement strand
GACAAATCACCGTGAATATGCCTTGCCATTCCAATACATCCTGAGGGACTGTATAAACCACCAGGAAAATTTAGCTTCTACAAATCCCCTCCCCCAAACACTCCTTGTTCAGTCCTACCTTAGCAACCAGTCACTACTTGAAGAAGGTTCATCAAGCTTTCGTTCTTAAGTCTCAGATGGTGAAACAGTGTCTCTTTGCCACAGCACCTGCTGCAAATCCGACAGCTGGTTCCCTAAATGTTTAAAGGGAGGAGTCATTAACAATGACTTCTCTTGGGTTTTGAAATGCTTTAATCAACATTTATACATAAATATTCATTAGACAAAAATGTTATCTATTGCTTACATTACAGTTTCTTGTGCTAACGTGACCATTATGACTTACTACTACTACGTTAGCTAGAAAGCTACCTCAGACTTTAGCTTGATAGGAGGATGTTGACCGAGAAGAGTTTAATAATAGCTATATAAACAGAATTTGACTGATCTGCAAGGCTGTGCTGGTCAAATGTTCTTGTTGATACTCTATGTAATTCTTTGATTGAGATCTGTATGCTTGTTTCAGTTATCGTGTCTCCTTCCTTGTTTATCTCTATATTGTGAACAGTGACGCTGACGGGGGAACATCTGGTAATGTTGTCTCGGGCCCAGACCTCGGGGACCTACTTGTTTGGCTTAAATCTAATTATTTAGTCAGTTAATCTGGGTATTTAGTACTACCTAGCTAAAACATTAAACATTTATGACCTGGTTTGTGAACAGTAGCATCATTGTTATTTATAAATATTTCTGGCCGTTGTTTTGGGTCCTAAAAGTTCATTTTCCTGTGGGCATTCCTGATTGTGAACATATCCTTCCACTGCGTATTGCAATGCCTTGATCTGGAGGATATCGCGTATGTATTATAAAATGAATCTTTTACACTGATTGGTAATATGCTACTTTTCCCCTCTGTGCTTGGCTGTTAACTGTAGTTGTTGCTTACAACGTAGCGCAGCTTGACCGGCATAGCAACAGTAACAGAGATAGGCGGGGCGTTTTCAGAACGTCAATTAGGATTCGTACATACATTGCACATTAATATAAAACATCTGTCATAGGGCGTTACCAAACAACATTTGATGAAGAATAAAATATGTTTTTCAATACCCCTGAAACTGTATCATATTTGTTACAAGAGTTTTTGAGACATCAAAACTGTTCGCAAAATTTCACTTGTGGAAACGGTTTTATAATGTCAACTTTAGGATTAGCCAATCAGGTGGTTCTCTGAATCGTTGCCCTTTAAGTCCTCAGACTTAGTTCTAAGATATTCATTAAAGGAAACCACTAAATGGATTTTAAAGAAAGCAATTAATCAAACCAGGTTTCTTTACATTACAATGCAAAATAAAATGTCCAAGAAACAAACATTTGCATGTTCTAAGATTCCATCATAAAATTTTTATTGAATATAGAACATTTTGCTGCAAATATGAAAAAGCATAATAAACTACTTTAATTACAAACTAATTACATGAATTATCTATGAAACTGCAATATTGTGACACTTCAACTAACCCCCTATAAAAGAATTGATCAGTCCATCACACAAGTCTTTTGAAGAACATGATGCTGCAAATAAAGGCAAGTTTCAGTATCATTTCTTACCTGTATTTCATTGTTTTTATGGTCAGATTGAGATTTTCAGGCTTAACATTTCAACTCTGTTAAATGAATAATTGATAGTAAGCAACTGCTTAGGAAAAAATAAACAGCAGTGTTGCATAATATTACAGTTTGACGACGTCCTACATGCCTTGTGGTGCTACTAGCTAAATATGGGGCTATGGCTTTGTGGAATATCAACACCCCTCCAAAAAGTCCTGATAATCAATATGCAGAGCAACCCAGAACTGGCTCTTCATGGGTGGTTGTTAGAGGTTACTTTAGATACATTTGGAATGTATAACAAGCTATTTTATTAGGGTGTGATTAAGTATACAGTAATACTGTATATTTATTTGATGATTTGCATGAGCTCTTCCCACCCCCTAAGTCTTTGAAATCATGACAAGGACATTCAGAAAGAAATGTGGGCCGGGCTTTCTGAATAAAGTATGTATGAATCTGGGTGCCCCAATAGCTCATCAACACTTTTTAAAGATTTAATATGTTTGATTGCTACATTTTTTTTCATATGACAGCTACTTGATAGTTGCCGTCTGTCAACTGTTAACAAAATTCTATTCACATTTCATTGCATGTTAAATCTCAAATTTCATTGGTAAATAAATGATACCATATTGGAAATTGATTGTCCATTGAACCCTGTCATCCTTTTCAATCCTGTCATGTTGAATTCTTTTTTTATGTTTTATGATAAGAAGAAATAAGGTTTGTCGACAGTTCACAGGATAATCAGAAAAAATATAAAATCATAATCAAATCCTTATGTTAATGCATTTTTTTTAATAAAATATGAAGACCTATGTAAGATAAAGATCTCATGACCTGCTTTGAGAGTCAAATATTTTCAAATATTTTTTTTTAACTTAAAATAAGTGATTTTAAACAAGGGACATCTTATAAAGGATCTACAAGAATTTATTTCAATATTTGAGGTATTTAAACTTGAACTCAAAATGACTTTTAGTGAGACAGAAATGCCTATTAATAAAAGAGATTTCTTGCCTGAGGTGAGAAAATATATTTTCTCAAAGGCTTAACTAGTCCACAATCAGATGTAGTGATTTTGGTCAATGGTGCTTTCCCTCAAGCCTGTGAAAGTCACATGGTCAACTCCTAGCAGGAGGTATGGACAGGATGTGTGGGGCCCATCAGTTTCAGGCAACACGTTCTATCTATACACCTTTGCTCAGAGTTAGTCAGCACATCTGTGTTGTGTTAAGTTTCTCAAGTCTACTTCCTTTCACATGCATGGCTTACAGATACAGTAGGGCAGTATTTAGTCAGCAACCAATTGTGCAAATTCTCCCACTTAATTTTTATAATAGGCACACTTCATCTATGAGAGACAAAATGAGAAAAAGCAATCTAGAAAATCACATTGTAGGATTTTTAATGAAATTATTGTAGCCCTGACTTTGTGTAAAGAAATTATTCACTTTTCTCTTCCAGGTGGTGCCATAATTGTCAGCATTGACTGGGAGAAGATTGTATAGGTTAAATACCCACCTTAACTGTCAGTTATCCTGCAGCAACAACTTTGATGATTGGTTAGACTCGTCTGATGTGGAATTCTTGCGAATTAGCATTTTACCAACATGGTCTGACATCCCTGTGTTCAAATACGTATAAGGCATCGAACATCAGCCAAAATGTATTCCTAAAATATTCATTGGGGTTTTCCTCAATTTAACAACACGGTCTGAAATTACTTTGTTCAAAAACTTTTTGTAATTTTCTACTAACAAATCTTATTTGCAACCAATGAACCAGAGTTGCTGGAAAATATTATTGTTTAGGATCCTATAGAAAGTATTAATTCTAAAGAGTGACAGATGATTTTCTGGGAAATATGTTGGGGTGTATTCTTTTATGCTGAGTACAGTATATTAATATTATTTGTTAGCTTTACATTTGTATTTTAACAAATAACTCATAACCTTAATTAGTTCTCTGAATTTTGTCCGTGCAGAGGAACCTTTTGCTGAATTATTTAATGACTCCATTATTTACTTAGTCTGATTGTGTTGTTCGTTTCTCTCCTGTCGTAGCTCCAGCATTTAAATAATTCCCAGTAGGAGTGGTTTTCGGTCCGGCTGCTTTTCTACTGACCATATTCCTGGTCTTGCTTTGTCAATATAAGAACAGAAAAAGGTAATATTTTGACAGGTTCCTAACTTTTATGTCATGTGGAGACAAATATAAATGATGACTTGACCTGATTTAATAGTGTGCATTTCTCTTTACAGGTTTTCCTACTAACAGAATATTCTGGTGAGTACATCTGTCTTTCTCCTATGTACATTTACATAGTAACATTTTGTCTGTGTACTTTAATAATGTCCCCCACCCTTTAGTCCCGTCCATCCCCAGAGTACCAACCAGGACCCCCAACAAGACCAAGGATCTACCCAGGTTCAGTGTCTTGATGCTGGGTGTACAGGTCAGTGGCATGTTCTTTCTCTATGTCCAGACCTCTAATTACATTTCACCAACAGTATTGTAAGTCATGTTTTGTACTGTCTTTAGGCAAGCTGAGTAGATAACTAATCTTTGTCTCTCTAATTTGTTAGAAATCAGCCATGTCGTATAGTGGTGGTAGTAATAACTTGTGTACCCGGTTGTCAAGGGAGAGAGTAATTCAATTGTTTATTGTAGCATATTAATAGTCTATTTGCCCATGATGTTACAATCTCAAACTCTTCTCGTCCCTCTTTACTCTCTCTCCATAATGAGGGTTACAAGCGGTTAAATACCTCGAGGGGCGTGTTTACCTAATGTTAGCTTCCTGTTCCTGTGATGTCCAAGAACAAAAGTTCTGCAACCAGATTGTCAGGGGAGGGCCTTCATTCAGCATGATACGTTGATGTTAACAGTACATAGTTCCCACTCTCTCTCTCTCCCAAGAATACAGGAAGTTCCACAGTACTTATACCGAATACAGGGGAGGCGGGAGGTATGGACAGGATGTGTGGGGCCTATCAGCATCAGGCGACACTTCCTATCTATACAGGTCTGCTCAGATGTAGTCAGCACATCTGTGTTGTGTTAAGTTTCTCAAGCCTACTTTCTCTCACTAGTGAAGCCAAGAAACTAACCCCCACAACAAATGGTCTATGTAAACATTCCTGTGGTTACCAGAGCGCAACCTACAGGGAGAATCTTAACAAAAAGGTTTCCCTGTTGTTCTCCTTATCTAGGCACATTCACTTCTAATGAAACGTACTTTCATATTGTAGTTGTTAATGGTCAGGTCCCACAACTTTGACTAACAAGTAATGTTAACATTCACTATATGATCAATTTCTCAGACAATTTACAGTGGTATTGTAATGTGTTGAGTAGAAATGTCTAGTTACCCACAATACATGACTGAATCTGTATATGTTTAATGATTGATCCTGTTTCATTCGTCAGATTCTGGTGTTTCTGCTGGGTCAGATGATGTGACATACGCCCAAATTGGTCTCCAGATGTTGGGTAAAAAAAAACAAATGTGAAAAAACTGTGCCATACAAATGAATAAAATGGAGTCCTACACAGAATTGTGAGCAAACTGCACACACACACACGCACACACACACACACACGCACAAACGCGCACACATGCACACAAAAATGAAGGATTGTTATTATTCATTTACTTACAGAAAGTACATTTAATATGTTACCTTTTAAATCACTATTTTACAATTAATGACAGACATTTTTTATTTGATTTTTATTTAACTCCTAATAGGATTTTTGTTTAAAATGCATGAAATACTGTCCTGTCATTGTCACGGCGCTGTTCAAATAACGGAGTCAAGCGCAGGGAAAGGTTGCAATAATATTTATATAATTAAAGAGAATGCAGCGTTCTGCAACACACGTACAGGCTCTTAGACACTGAGCAATAACCCACAAAACCCCAACCTAATCAATAGACATTTATACCCCTACTCTAAACATCAAATAAGGAACAGGTGCGTCTGGTAATGACAAACAGGGGCAGTGGTATTAGAAGGTTGGTGACGCCGACCGCAGGAGCCTCGGCCCACCAGCTGGGGGAGCATCAGATGGAACGGTGACAGTCATGTATTAGATCATTTTAGATTCATATCTTTGATTTAGGAAAATAACATACAAGTTAGAGTTGTGTTGCTGCAAGTTGAATATTCTGAGTATCCTGTGCATACGACTAATACAAACTGAATAACCCACCCTGGTATTTCCCATCTCCTTATCTCTACCTCATTTGTATTTAACATTTGTAATTTAGCAGAGGTTTTCCTTCTCATAAATAATTTCACAATACCTTTTACACCTTTAAATATGACCTATAACGTGAATAATTCAATTGATAAACTAAAATCTTTGATGAAAATAAAAAAATACAATAACCTGGTTGCATAACTGTGCACACCCTTATACTAATACTTTGTGGAAGCACCTTTTGACTTTTTTACAGCATCAGTCTTTTTGGGTAGGAGTCTATTAGCATGGCACATCTGGATGTGACAATATTTGCCCACTCTTTTTTGCAGAAGTGCCCATTCATATGAATAATAAAGGAGATTGTTGTCACATATAGCACACAGCACACTTACCCAGCCCATCCCGGCCGTACCGCCACCCCGGCCTGTCCCGGCCGCTCAACCGCCCTCTCCGGCCCCTGAAGCTCCTGTCCCGGCTGCTCCGCCTCCTCGTCCCGGACGCTCCACCTCCCTCTCCGGCCCGGAGTCTCCTGACTTGTGGTTTCATTTCACAGTGAAAGTCCCCATTTGGTTCTATAGCATAGGGGGACCTTACTCCACCAGGCCCTGGGTGTTACACATACAAACGTGACTAAACCATCCATCAGGGGCGGGACGTCAGCACTTCTAAATGCTGCTGATGATTGGCAGGTCAGGATCAGGTGTGTGATGGTTGAATAGAAGCAGCTAGACACAGGAATCACGTCCATACTGACGACACGCCCCCTCATCTGTTGTCCAGGAGACCAAAACATAGAGAAGTCTAGAGGACAAACAAACACGCCAACACTCAAGACAATCTAATTAAAAAATGAGACCAATGAACAAACACCCCTCATGGAGGAGGGGTCATGACATATGTTGGTCTTTGAATTACATTAAATGAGATTTAAACAATGAGATTAAAACAATCACCGATGGGCCTCCATATCAGCTCACTCAAGTAGCCATAAAAAATATTAAGACATAAATGTGTCTTAATAATAATAGTTCACATATGTTGTGACATGAGGCAAGTACATTTTAACAAATATGTATTTCATTTGAATTCTTAGCATTAAAAATTCACAGACATGATCAAGTTATATTAGGTACCAAAGATATCTTTCACAAGCAAATGTTCATATTGATAACTCACATACTGCAGCAAAATGATCTCATGCATGGCTTAGATATGTGTGTGGATGTACACTTGATAACTGATCTCCCTGGTCTCACTTCAGACTACATAAATCTTTCTTCTGATAATTAGGAAGGAACCAGTCTGAGATCATGGAAGCAATCAAAAGGAGTTGGTCAGAGAAGCATAAACATTAACTGGGTTCATGTTTCTAAAATGTTTCTCATGTTGTCTGAGTGACGGTAAAGAGGTGTGATCACACCAGAGTCTCATCATATAGGAAGTAAAGGGGTTTGTAAAGAGGACTGTTGTTCAGAGAGAGTTACTCATCACCAAGACAGAATGGATCACACCGGGCCCTGTGTTCTACTCTGTGAGTACTGACTTTGGATTTGTGTTTGAATGTTTGTTATGAACGCAAAATTCACTACGGTTAATATTAATACTCAATTATTGCAGCAAAGTATACATTAATTACATTATTAATGTACTGTAATGATGCAACTTGTCTATGTTGTAGTGTTGAGTACCCTCATCTACTGTGGTCATTCTCAAGGTAATGGTAGATATTTATTCATTCATTACATGTCTTCAAGCTTCATCCTCTTAGTTTTTGACAGCTTTTTCTTGTGTTCTTTGTGTGATTCTGTTGTGTATTTATGATCCGTAATAATATTGTTTCTGTAACGTCTGTAAAGTAATATGACGGTTTCCAACCAAGTTGGGACCCTGCAGAGAATGAAAATAAAAACCAAATGCAATGACACAGAAAACATTAATCCCTACATTTAATACAAAATAGTCCAAAGACTTCTGCTGCCCAACTGGCCCCAGTTATACGTGGTAGATAGTGTCACTATGGTTTTTAACATACAGGATGGAGACGTCACTGACTGGGAGTACATGTGGAGACAGTCTATTAAAAATGTATATAAAGACTTCATCAGTACAGAGAATGAACATAATATCAGTGCTGCTGATTTGTCTGACAGTTATTACACATGTTATGGTACAAACAGACATTCACAACAATAGTCTATGCAGAGTAAACCAGTCAAGCTGACTGTGACATGTAAGTCATAGCATTTCTCTTTATTCTAACAGTCTCCATGTTCATAATCACTTGTCATGGGGACCCATTTTAAAATGTTTTTGTAGTTAATAATTTGCAGGCCTGTCCGAAGCTATTTTAAGAGGCAATATTTTTTTTAATGTTTTTATTTAGTTTATTTATTTAGCACAGTTTATATATCGAAGAGATTCAATGTGCTTCAGAAAGAAAAATAAAACATATAAATATACAATAACAGAAAAAACTAATACTCAAATGAACTCATCAAAACAACATCATAATAATAGAAATGGAACAAGCAAATTTAATAAGAAAATAACGGGATATAAACATCTATAAGGAAGCTATGAGGCTAAACAGTGTGGTTAAGTTTAAGTGTTCAGTCAGAGGCATGTGAAAAGAGAAGTGGATTTAAAAATGTATACGTCTGGCGCCCGTCTAAGTTCTTCTGGAAGTTTATTCCAGTTCTGTGCATTATAACTGCTAAATGCAGCTTCTCCATGTTTAGTTTGGACTCTGGGCACTATTAGTTGACCTGGGTTCATGGATCTAAGATCACTGCTCTGTTTGTATTCAAACCTGTCCGAAATATATCTGGCATTGCCTTGGTAGTTAATGTTGTTGTTCTGTAGAATTTGGCCCAGAGGTAGCATACAGAGATTAAACTGAAGCAGTCTGACAAGTGATCTCTGTGGAACTCTGCATGTCATAGCCACCCTATCAGATTCATGATTGGTGACAAAGTAATTACGGCCATCTAGATAAGATCTGAATCAATCAAGGACAGACACGGAGAGTCCTAGCCAGTTTACCAGCTAGAGGAGTTCCATGATCTACAGTGTCAAATGCTGCACTGAGATCTAATAGAACCAGGACTTTTATTTTATCTGAATCTGTATTCAGCCGTAAATCATTTAAAACTTTAATCAGGGCCGTTTCAGTTCTGTGGTGATGTCGGAAGCCTGACTGAAATTTGTCTAAGAGACTGCTTGAGGTTACATACTCGCTTAGTTGATGAAAAACAACTTGTCAATGAACTTTGCTATAAAAGGGAGATTTGATACAGTCTAAAGTTGTTCCTTATGGATGCATCCAGTGTTCTCTTTCTTAATATGGGCTTAATGGCTGCTGTTTTAGAGACATTGGGAAAATGACCGATGGCAGAGAGATTAACTATTTATTGTAGATCCATTGTTATAGAGTTAAAACAAGTCTGATGGCAGTGTGTCGAGATAAGTTATGGAAGCTTTAAAATGTTGGATGGTTTCATAAAGGGATTTTTGATCAATTGTAGTAAATTGTGACATAATTACCAAGTTATGTCTTGGTGGATGTAGTGACGGTACAATGTCCTTGTTAGACTGTGTAGTTCTGATGGTTTGTCTAATACTTATAATTTGTTCACAAAAGAAACATGCAAATTCATTACATTTCACAGTATTACCCTGTTCAGTGGAGTCTGAAACTGGCTGGAAGTACAAATGGTACAAAGGAAGTTATTAACTGTAACAGGAAACACCCTCACCATCAGTAGAGCTGCTGAGTCTGACCAGGGTCTCTACTGGTGTCAGGGTGTGGACAGATAGAGATTATTAAAACTCTATATTCTGTTTTTTTTAAAGTGGACGTTTAGTGTACATTCGAACCATATTAATGTTATTATTCAAAATAAGATACCTCAATCTAAGGTTTTATTCTAACCATCATAATGTCAATAAGCCCTGAGTAAACAGCCTAACATGTTATGTACACACCTGAATGTCACAACAACAACAGGTGGACTATAAGGACTCTCCAAATAAAGTGTCACAGCTGCATCTTAACACAACCTGACCCCCTAAATATTTAGCACTTATAATAGAGTTTTAACATTGTCCAGGACAGAGCCTGTTATCTCATGTCAGTCATAATGCATTCATCCTGGGAACAAAACACAGACATTAGATCAAGACACACATACAAGGATGTACCTTCATCTTAGGTTCAGGATCTCATATTGACGTTTAGACTCCAACTGATGTAGAGAGTAATGTTATTATTTTATATTCAGGTGTCAGGTTTAAATATGTAGAAGAAATGGTATCCAGACAACGAGTACAAAGTATAACTGAGTTCTTTAATAGCTACCCGTGACGTGTGGGACAAAGTCAGTTGCTAGCTGTGGTGTGAGTCACCTTTATATCAGGAAGGACAAAAAAAGAAATACCTGTCAATAGCAATGGTGTGAAAAACAAAAGACCACATGGAAATCATGACCTGATGGTTTAGTGTGGGGGGACTGTATTAACTACTCCAGGAGGGTTTAGTGTGGGGGGCGAGTATTAACTAGTACATGGGGGGTTTAGTGTGGGGGATAGTATTATCTAGTCCAGGGTGG
>JACXGJ010013214.1:0-16573 GCA_016801105.1 Esox niger | reverse complement strand
AATGAATACATCACACATCCATACATCTGACCTTCATTATCATTACCCAATGAATACATCACACATCCATACATCTGACCTTCATTATCATTACCCAATGAATACATCACACATCCATACATCTGACCTTCATTATCATTACCCAATGAATACATCACACATCCATACATCTGACCTTCATTATCATTACCCAATGAATTCATCACACATCCATACATCTGTCTTTCTTTATAGTACAGATCAGTTACCTCATTCTGTAATCACTTGTTCATTCACTACACATTAGTATATAACCAACTAAAGGTGTAATTTCATATCTGATACACCCTTCTTTAAATCTTGATATATTTTGGGAGATTTGACTGTCATTTCTGTAATCTTGTGTGTGGCATCCTCCTCATAGGCATCTGGTCTGGGTGGCACAGCAGTGGCCGGTCACAATGCAGATCAGGTGGAGATGATGGCACCGGTGAAAGATCGGGTCCTGAAGATCACCTTCAATGCAGATACACATGCCAGCATTCAGTGGAACTTCCGTCCACAGCAGTCTGAGATATATGTATGCTATAGTTAATGCATGGTTTTGGCATGTTTCTCTACATAAACCCAATGACATAAACATGTGAAATTAAAACCATTACCTTGACCAGCAACATAACCATGCTGGTGTGTCATGTGAACATACAGGTGGTTCCAGGAGAAACGGCCCTGGCCTTCTACAGAGCCAGGAACCCAACAGATAAGCCTGTAATTGGGATCTCCACCTATAACGTAGTGCCCTTCGAGGCCGGACAGTACTTCAACAAGATACAGGTAATGAACATGCAGTGAGTAGAACACTGCTGAAGTACAGGCCAATTGGAAAGTGGACAGACTTCTGGGTTAGAGTTTTTCCATGTTTTGTTACATTACAGTCTTATTCTAAAATTGATTACATTGAATACAGTGGCCTCCATCATTCTTTAAAGGAACAAGTTTGCCAGCCCTCTTCCTACAGCTGGCTTTTCAGCCAAACTCGGCAATCAAGAGAGACGGGCCTTGGTCAAGGAGGAGACTAAGACCCAGATGGTCACTCTGACACAGCGCCAGATTTTTGTGGGAATTCACAGAGTTCTATTGTATTCTGTCGCATTTGTCAAATGAAAAGACAGAGTTCTTGTGTGGAGAACCCTGCAGAAGGACAATCTCTGCAGCACTCCACCAATCAGGCCATGGTGAAAGAGAGGCCAGATCAAAGCCAAAAAGCATATGACATCCTGCTTGAAGTTTGCACCTGAAGTTCTCTCCAACCATGAGAAACTCTGGTCTGATGAAACAATGTCATGTCTGGAGGAAAGCAGTCACCTCTCATCATCTGACCAATGCAACTCCACGCTGAAGCATAGTTGTGGGAGCATAATGCCGTTGGGATGCTTTTCAGTGCCAAAGATTGGGAGGAAGGATGAACATAAAGGAAATACAGAGAGATCCTTCATGAAACCTAATAGCACAGCACCTCAGATTGAGTAGAATAATTTCAACCCTAAGCATACAGCCAAGCTGGCCTCTGGACAGTGATCATCCTTAAGTTTCCCAGCTAGAGTCCAGACTTGATGCTGATTGGACATCCATGGGGAGACATGAAAATTTCTGATTTGTGACATTCCCCACCTGATAGGGCTTGATAGGATCTGTTGATGAGAATAGGAGGAACTCCTCAAATACAGGTGTACCAAGCTTGTAGCATCAAATCAAATTAATTTTTATAAAGCCCTTTTTATATCAGCAGTTGTCACAAAGTGCTTTCACAAAACACCTGGCCTTAAACCCCAGGGTGCAAACAACTGTAGTGGAGAACTTCAGTGGCTAGGAAAAAAACCCTAAGAAAGCTGAAATTTAGGAAGAAACCTAGAGAGGAACCAGGCTCAGAGGGGGGGTCAGCAGAGTGGAAGCTGAAATCGTCAGGTATTATGTTGATCTGCAACACAACCTGGAGGACTTAGTACAGGGACCACAACGAGTCAAGCCTGGTTCTCCGCAGGTGTAGGTCAAGACATCATGTCCTCTTAAGTTTAAAATGACAGAAGATGAAAAATGTAGACCCTACTCCCCCTTCACAATAATATAGCTGCCTAAGACCTTGGGGCTGAGACAGGAAGATGCAAGGTTGGAATTGCTGCCAAAAAGTGCTTCAACCAAGTTCTGGGTGAAGGGGTTTGAATGCTTAATGTAATATTTAGGGTGGGTTTATATTATACATTTGCAAAAACAAATCTAAAAACCTGTTTTTGCTTTGTCATTATCAGGTTTTGTGTGTAGAATGAAGCAAAAGATTTCAACCTAAAATACACTAATACATTTAATCAAATATTCAGTTGTACTCATAAGTTTTCACACCTTGGCAAAAATTGTGCAATTTTGGCATTGATTTTGAAAGTATGACTGTCTTTTATTGTATATGACTTGTGTAAAAATATTTTATTTAGAAAAAATTGTTTTACTTAAGGATAGTCATCATATGAAGACATTCATTATAACATGGTTGTTTGGATCCTTTTAAAATCATAATGATAACAGAAATCACCCAAATTGCTCTGATCAAATGTTTACATTCCCTTAAATGTTTGGCCTTGTTACAGGGACACAAGGTGACACACACAGGTGAAAATAGCAATAAAAGGTGAATTTCCCACACATGAGGCTTTTTAAATTGCAATTAGTGTCTGTATAAATAGTAAATAAGTTTGTTGTCTCTCACATGGACACACTGAGCAGGGTAGATACTGAGCCATGGGGAGCAGAAAAGAACCATCAAAAGACCTGCGTAACAAGGTAATGGAACTTCATAAAGATGGAAAATTATGTAAAAAGATGTCCAAAGCCTTGCCAGTGCCAGTCAGTACTGTTCAATCACTTATTAAGAGGTGGAAAATTCAGGGATCTCTTGATATCAAGCCAAGGTCAGATAGACCAAGAAAGATTTCTGCTAAAACTGATAGAAGAAATGTTTTGGATACAAAAAAAACCCACAGGTAACCTCAGAAGAAATACAGGCTGCTCTGGAAAAAGACGTTGTGGTTGTTTCAAGGAGCACGATATGACGATACTTGTACAAAATTGAGCTGCATAGTCAAGTTGCCAGAAAGAAGCCTTTACTGCGCCATTGCCACAAAAAAGGCCTGTTACAATATGCCCGACAACACCTTGACACGCCTCACAGCCTCTGGCAATTGGAGTGACGAGGCCAAAAAAGAGCTTTATGGACACAACCACAAGTGCTATGTGTGGAGAGGGGTCAACAAGGCCTATAGTGAACAGAATACCATCCCCACTGTAAAGCCTGGTGGTGGCTCACTGATGTTTTGGGCGAGTGTGAGCTCTAAAGGCATGGAGAATCTTGTGAAAATGTATGGCAAGATGAATGCAGTATGTTATCAGAAACAACAGGCAGACAATTTGTATTCTGCATGAAAGCTGCGCATGGGACCCCTCTTGGATTTTCCAGCATGACAACGACGCTAAGCAGAAGGCCAAGTTGACCCTCCAATGGTTACAGCAGAAAAAGGTGAAGGTTCTGGAGTGACATCACAATCTCCTGACTTTAATATCATAGAGCCAATCTGAGGAGATCTCAAACATGCAGTTCATGCAAAACATCAAAAGACTTTGCATGACCTGGAGGCATTTTGCCAAGACAAATGGGCAGCTATACCACCTGCAAGAATTCAGGGCCTCATAGAAAACTATTACAAAAAACTGCATGTTGTTATTGATGCTGAAGGGGCAATACAAAGTATTAAGATCTAAGGGTATGCAGACTTTTCAACATGGGTGTTCTGTTATGACCTACAGTTGAATATGAATCCCATAAGAAATAAGACATGTTTTCCCTGCTAACGCATGTTTTCTTTACAAAAGGTACATATATTACCAATTTTCCAAGGGTATGCAAACTCTTGAGATGAAGTCACATCTCCTAGTAGCTATCAACCAACATTGTTGATAAAAGGCAGCTTAAACTGTTCAGCCAAAATATTGAGTCTGTCTATTTTTTACTTTTTCTTTCCCAATCCCAGTGTTTCTGTTTTGAGGAGCAGCGGTTAAATCCTAAAGAAGAAGTGGACATGCCTGTGTTCTTCTACATCGACCCGGAGTTTGACGAAGATCCACGTATGGCCAGAGTAGACACCATCACCCTCTCATACACCTTCTTCGAGGCCAAAGAGGGACAGAAACTACCACTTCCTGGATACAGTCTGACTTCGCAACACAGCTAAAGACTGAGTGTGCCATTTTAAAGACTATTCACTGTATTGCAAGTGTGATATGTTAGGCATCCATGTATTGGATCTAGTCCTCTAAGACACTTCAAAAAGTGCTTCAGATTTTTTTTTTTAATGTGTTATGATTGCTGTATTAACAATCATTATTTAATGGCAGAATGTATAGAAACCAAAACATTGCACAGAGGAGAGGTTCTGCTGTTTCGTTTGTGAAAATTATTAGATGATTCTTGCGGTCTTTTGTCTTTCAGTATGGAATACTCAAAGATAAAACTGCCAACTCCTTTTGGAATATTACAATTAAATTACAACAATCAACCAACCCAGATTTTCACCCCTGTGACATCATTGGATGTGTTATAGAACAGCTAAATATATATTTACATTTTTTAAACACAAGAAAACTATCTTGCTGGACACTTCACCATGGTTTAATTGAAACAAAAACACCACAGAGTGCTGAAGCAGACAGTGGCACTGTATCCCTTTATATGGATTTGGTCTTAAAAGAGGAATATCACCCATTTCAAACGGCCACGCTCCTTCAAAAACACAATATTCTCAAGAAGGAATCTCACCTTTTTTAACATGTCTCAATCACCACCCATCACAAAATAAATATGTTTCAGGTGTTCAGCCAGTCATTTGGGGAGGTGAATGCATTGCCTTGTCTGTTTGTTTCTGTATGATAAAATATGTTGTATCCCTTTTGTCTTCCAAAGATTGTTTTGCAAGGTGCAGCTTTTCAAATGGAAGGCAATGTCATGTCAGTTAGATGATTCAATGACCTGTTCCTCTTGAAGGCTCAAATACATTATGGTTAATGAACTCTACAGTGTTCTACAATCAAATACATTATGGTTAATGAAGGCTACGGTGTTATACAATCAAATACATTATGAGTAATGAACTCTACAGTGTTCTACAATCAAATACATTATGGTTAATGAAGGCTACAGTGTTCTACAATCAAAGACATTATGGTTAATGAAGGCTACAGTGTTCTATAATCAAATACATTATGGCTAATGAAGGCTACAGTGTTCTTCAATCAAATACATTATGGTTAATGAAGGCTACAGTGTTCTACAATCAAATACATTATGGCTAATGAATGATACAGTGTTCTTCAATCAAATACATTATGGCTAATGAAGGATACAGTGTTCTTCAATCAAATACATTATGGTTAATGAAGGCTACAGTGTTCTACAATCAAATTAAGATTAATTTGCTTTTTTTCTGTTCTTTTTTCCTATTGAAAACTAATGTGTGTTGTTGTAAGTTAATAAGTAGATGGTGGCAGAGGAATGATAATCCTGAAAACAAATGAAAAATGGCAGTTGGTAGTATACTTTTCAATTTCATCAACCATTTGTCATCTTAACGTGCCAAAATTCAAATACCAACATCCAGTCTTCTTTCCTGGGAACAAAGTTTTGTCCATTTCCTAACCCTTAGCTGCTGTCAACCATGTACCATGCAGGGACACCGAGAGGAATCCCAGGGCCCTGGACATAATTGAACGTTTAGGACCCAAACCATGGGCCAACATTTTTTATAAATAGTAATGTTGTTACTGTTCATAAAACAGGTCATAAACATTTATTGTTTAATGTTGTAGCTAGGTAGTACTAAATACCAAGATGACTGACTAATAAATAATTATATTAAGCCAAACAAATGGGCCGCCCCCGAGGCCTGGGCCCGAGACAACGTTACAGGTTTTCCCCCCTTGTCAGCGTCACTGTACCATGGACAAAACAAGATCTAAATTTGGTCCTAATTATATTTAAATATGAAGGTATCAACGTCTCAAACGCATCAACATTTTTGTAAAGTTTGGGAAAACATCAAGGAGAATCAGTAATAAGTAATGTAATATCCATATTTATTTCATTGTTTTAACTTCCCGGATATTGTACTACGGACGATACACCTACTGATGGCAGGAGATGAACGTCATGATTGCTGGTTGGAGGCGCGCTCAAAAACTGCCGCACTATAACTACCGTCGTGTGCATGATCTCCTTTTATGTAGCTTAATATAAAAAAAGATATATTCTGTACATTTGTAATATTTTTCACTTTCAATGTAAAAATTGTGTTTAGACCGTTCCATCACTACAGGCTTCGAGCAATTCGTGAGAAATCGATGCCAATCTAATGGCCGCAGTGAAGTTGTTGCTCTATCCAGCTCCTTACATAACCCACCTGACCATCAGATCCGATGGATACATCCACTACACTGTAAACAATACCCCGAATGCCTAATGCAATGTTGAACCAGTGATTGGCACATTTCCTCAGTCGGGTAAACTATCATCTTTATTAATCTGTTCTTAGTTAATTTGCTTCTAAACTAGCCTGTGTTTAATTTCTATTGCGTCAACTCCCCTTGCTAGACACCAGAAATGAGGCACGCCAAAACAACAACAAACCTAACCACGCTGTCAGCTGCCAAGCCAGAGTCTCCTGGTTGCGTCCCTGAACACTGACCCAGAATCTGTAAAAAAATAAGTCATCCGAAAACTTATTATGGCACAATCACTAACACTGATCTCTAGTCAGTGCTACGGTGGTGTACTTCACACAAGGTTTGGCAACCAGTTGTAGCCACACCCCTCTCTTGTTTCAAATGGCCATTTACGAAGTTTGACGGACGTTTTCAGCGACTACTACGGATTCAAGACTGCCCCAGCAACCGGTTGGATAAACCAACCAAAGAGGAGCAAACAAAGATCGTCCCCTCTGCCGCTAATGGAGACGAAATGCTTGGAGACTGAAGAGAGGAGGAAATGACTGAGATCATAGAGAGCTGGGGCACAGCGTGGCTGCCTGTCTGCGGGATTATTACAAAATCAAACCTGGTATTCTCAAGGCACGATAGAGGGAATGGAGGATTTATGAATTAAAGATTTCCGCAAACAGGCTCTGCAGGATCGGCAAGCTTTGATGTTTACAGTGGATGACTTGATGTACAGCCGCCTATTCAAATTGATGTTGCATTGTGTTGTTACTTTTGATGGCAAGATTGACACTTGTAGCTTTCAAGCGATTAATTTAGCGGTGTTAAATCTGTGTATTTATTGTAGATAGGTAAATTGTCCTACAAAGAAAATTAAATGTTGTGTGAATCCATTTAGGCCATCCATTAGCTTAACTGTCAAAGAACATCACACTTAAATTCACTCCCCTTTTGATACTTTGATTCGTGCGTCACACTGTTCAGATTTTAAGTTGGCAGACAAGCAGAAGTGATAGAAGTCTTGTAGAAGGTGTTCCACGATGGAACGAAATCATTCTTTACCGTGAGGATGAACCACAGAACCAGTCCCGCCAAGGCTTATGATTTTCTGCTGAAATTTCTCCTGGTGGGGGACAGCGATGTTGGGAAGGGGGAGATACTAGCGAGCCTCCAGGATGGAGCCAGCGAGTCTCCATACGGCTACAATATGGGTGAGTATCCATAATTACAGCCTGTCAATTGAGTGTACAGAAATATAAATAAACGACATTTTAATTTTAAACATCTGGTCATAGAAATGGTCTAAGAAACCAGCTTATGACCACCAGGAAGTGTACTAACTTTTTCACATTTTTAATTGTGCCATCCAGTCCAGTAAGGACCCAGTCCCACTTAGTTCATCCTGGCTGGTCCATGACAATGGTTGGCATGTCTTAGACATCATGGGCACATTCATTAGGGGGTATTAGTGGATCGAGAATAAAGCTGGACAAGCCGTCTTGGACATCGTACTTGTGTCCCAAATGGAACCGTATAGTACTCTGCTTCTGACCGGGGGTTATTGTTTTGGTCTAAACTAGTGCACCATATCTAGGGGATAGGGTGCAGCCCTCAGTGGGGACAAACATCCTGACTGACAGGACATATTGACAGATATGTCGCTCCAGCCGGTTTGAGTAAGCATGATAATATTTGGGGGTGGGGGGTGGACTTTATGCTCTCTGGCAAAAAAGAAGTTTACGATAATATTACAGTTAGAACACAAGTAACAGATTGTTTCTCTTGATGTTTTCTGGTCTGTCTCTCGTACCAGTTTTATCTCTTATATCCCAAGTCTCTTCATAATCCCTAGATGCAAAGGACTGGTTTCTATAAACATGAAATAAGATAACATTTAATATTAAACAATGGTTCCAATGAATGTTAGAAAATCCAAAGGTTTTTGGGTTAGGGGAAGCTAATTCCATTGCAGGGGTACCCGAAAAGACCGAGGCTTTCACTGTGCCTTGGGGTGGGATGGTAGAACAAAGAGGTAGAGGTGGAAGCCAGGGTTTGGATGTACAGTAGGCAAGGAGGGTAGGAGGTAGTATTAAAGCATAGCCTGAAGGTATGGAGAGGCATTACCCCTGCTGATCCATAGACTGCCCCATGACCACAGCCGTGTCTTAACTCTCACCACAAGCTTATGGGCCTTCATGATGCATTATGTTGCCCTACAAGTGGTGGGCAGATGGTGACTTTAGAGGCCTGTCCAAGTTTGTTTTTGCTAACATGAGAAATATTTCCCTTGCATTGGTCTAAAGCAACTCAAGTGTCTGTCATGCTAAGCCCACACGAACGTTATCCAATTAGTCAATATCTACATTAGTGGGTGAGCAAAGCCAGTGTTTCTACAACAAACATTGACAGAAGCGAAACAGAAAGCCTGGGCATGATCCAGAGATTGGGTTGTGAGCTAAAGGCATTTTATATCTGTTCACTGTGATGGGGCAATAAAAGAGAATAATAATGCAGTTACCCAACGTCTGTTGTGGTAAACAGCTGAGGGACGCACCTTCCATTATGCAGCAACAAATGTCTTATTAGAAACAGAACACCAGAGGACATATAGGCTATTGCAGTGTAGATACCAGCAACTGGAATACCATCCGGAGAGGACACTTGACAAGGCCAAACAGGAAAGGTCTTTACCCACTTTGCTAAGCACAGCCTCAGACCACTAATGGACACCAACGGACCACTAACCAACCTGAGACAATGCCGAGTGTAGCCCACAGAGTTGTCTGCTATCACACAAGCCCCAGGATTCACAATGCCAGAAAAATATAACTAATTCTTGCCTGAACCCACTGACATAATACTAATTTCTTCCTTCAAGTATCATGAGGCAAAGCAGCTTGAGTTTTCCCTCACTGTCTCCTTGCTTCATTTTTTCAGTTTCATTATTTTTCAGGCCTTTTGGGTAGATTGTGAGTGTTAATTTTCTGGAATTTGAAACTAAACATGATATCCATACCCTGCCTGCCCAATGTTTTTGCACATATTTAACTCCTAAATTGGTAGTGTACTTTGTGTGATTTACAACAAAATTAATACTTCACATGCATGTAACTTTGTTATTATTTTGTAGATAGGTTTCCTAGCTATCAAGCATCTGAGGTAAAACGTACCTAGCCGGCCTGTCTAGAGAGAGTAATGCACAAAATTACTACAAACATATAAGTACAAACATATTTGCTTTATTTAACAATGTATATCGTATGTCATGGCTTTGGGTGGATTGGCCCTTTAAGGAAACCAATGTGTGATTGTGTATTTTTTGGTGAACTACTCAGTCTTATTCAGTGTTTCTAAATAAAGGTTTATAGCAGCGACGGCACTACAAACATTGAGTTGCTTTGCTATATGCATTGGGGCAAATTGATGTTCTACCTGGTACTCAAAATCTGTGTGAAAAAAGCCTACATACTAGTTGATGCATAAGCTGTTTCACGTAACTAGGGCTGTGATATTTGCAGCAGAGCGAGATGTGAAATGCCACAATACACAAGAAAATGTAACTGTCTTTGCTTGATGGTTGCGTTTTGTGAAGAACGATGGTTAACAACATTGACTTAGTGGTCGACCTAAAGCCGGACACAACTGCCCCACTCAGGGTTCATTTTAGTTTAAAGCCAAATTGGAAGCCCAATAATTTGAACCCAATAATTTGAAAGAGGTAAATAGTCGTATTACTTGCCTAAAGGTGGCGCTTAAAAGCGCGAACACCACAGATCTTAAGAACGTGGTGGATTTCTGGATCCACCACTTGTATTTTTACTATATTACTAGGTTTAGATTATAATATTGGCATAACAGCAGGCCTGCTTTTGGGGTTTGTGCCAACATGCCCGTCAAACTGACAATGAAAGATTGAAAAATGTGATATGACGAGTGCTCACTGTGTCTTCATCAGTAACCAATGGTTTGAGCCCCCTTGGCAACAGTTTATTAAACCTTTATTTCAACAAGGATTACAGACTGAGACCATGGTCTCATACAGCTGGCACCTGAGTAAACCTGTTTATACATACAGTTTATAAAACCTTTATTTCAACAAGGATTACAGACTGAGACCATGGTCTCATACAGCTGGCACCTGAGTAAACCTGTTTATACATACAGTTTATAAAACCTTTATTTCAGCAAGGATTACAGACTGAGACCATGGTCTCATACAGCTGGCACCTGAGTAAACCTGTTTATACATACAGTTTATAAAACCTTTATTTCAGCAAGGATTACAGACTTAGACCATGGTCTCATACAGCTGGCACCTGTGTAAACCTGTTTATACATACAGTTTAGGTTCAATAATAAAAAATATGTCTGAAGCAGCAATGTCCCCAGACCTGGTGTCAAAATGAGAAAGTGATTTCAGATGTGTCAGTGAGAGAGATATAGAGGGGGGAGAAGGAGAAAAGACAAGGAGATGCTGATCTGGGTATGGAATCTGGAAAGAGGAATTTGGTCTCCCTGGTACCTAGCAACAGTTGCTAGAGACCATATTGCTGCACGCTCTCTCCTGTTTGGATGATGGGATCATTCTGCTATACTATGGAATCATTCTGCTATACTGTTCTGTTCAGTTCCCGGTTAACCCTGTACTTTTCTATACTGTTCTGTTCAGTTCCCGGTTAACCCTGTACTTTTCTATACTGTTCTGTTCAGTTCCCGGTTAACCCTGTACTTTTCTATACTGTTCTGTTCAGTTCCCGGTTAACCCTGTACTTTTCTATACTGTTCTGTTCAGTTCCCGGTTAACCCTGTACTTTTATATACTGTTCTGGTCAGTTCACAGTTAACCATGTACATTCCTCTACTATTCTGGTCAGTTCTACAGGTAACCTGTAAAGAGAGAAGGAAAGGGGGAGAGAGAAGGTGGGAGAGATGGAGGACAGAGTCATCTGAGGTGTTTGCTCACTGCATGTACTGTATTACCTGTGAGGTATTTATAAACCGAGGGAGCAGGCAGCTGCCCACTGAGTGTGACTGGCTGCTCCTTAATGGAGGGCAACACAGTGGGGGAGTGTTCAACCTACCAACGTGAACATGGAGCTATGATGAAAGCATGTTATTACATATCGTACAGAACATTGTTATGCAGTGTTGTACACAGACCCCTCCTGTTCACCACCCCATTAGCTCGATAAAGAACTACTTTTGGCCCGCGGCACTATGTTGGAAATAGGGGGATGTTTGTGACATACAGCCACTGGGTTTTCTTCTGTGCAGTGTTTTTCTGCCGAAAACTTCAAACTATTACCAAGCCTCTGAGATATTTAGTCCTTAACATTTTATGTGAAGCCCTTTTGAGGTTGAGGGAAAGCATTATGAGATATAAATGCAAGCCACCCCAATTAAAATAAGCATCAGTAAATTATTTATTTATTTAGAGGGTGCTGTGTAACATGCTTTTAGCCCAAGGACTCTATTTATATGGGCCATATGTTGGGAATATGGTGCTCTTTGGGACTTTCTCAAAGGAATTTAGTGAGCTGATAATTACCTTATTTTATCTGCTAGTCTTTTTTCTGTGTGTCCTCAGTCCTCTGCTTTACAACATGACGCTTAATATTGGGGCCTCCTAGGGGTGTGTTCTCAGTCCTCTGCTTTACAACATAACGCTTAATACTGGGGCCTCCCAGGGGTGTGTCCTCAGTCCTCTGCTTTACAACATGACGCTTAATATTGGGGCCTCCCAGGGGTGTGTCCTCAGTCCTCTGTTTTACAACATGATGCTTAATACTGGGGCCTCCCAGGGGTGTGTCCTCAGTCCTCTGCTTTACAACATGACGCTTAATACTGGGGCCTCCCAGGGGTGTGTCCTCAGTCCTCTGCTTTACAACATGACGCTTAATACTGGGGCCTCCCAGGCGTGTGTCCTCAGTCCTCTGCTTTACAACATGACGCTTAATACTGGGGCCTCCCAGGGGTGTGTCCTCTGTCCGCTGTTTAACTATCTGACTCTTAACACTGGGGCCCTCCAGGTGTTAAGATACCCTTCCTAAATGGTCATGTGTTGTCGCAGTTTTTATTCTCACTCCCATCGATCCTATCATCTCACACAGCTGCTGAATCTGTCTTCATTTCATGTTCTGATTCTGCCTGTTTTATCCTACATCCCCCCTTGTTTACATCACATGACTCTGGCTGTCCTCCTCCATCCTGCACAGCTCAACTCTCTCCTTCTGCTCTGTGGCTAAATGACTCACTGCAAGCTCACAGGGCTGCTGGCAGCTGAGCATAAATTAAGGAAAACCAACCAAAGTTTCGAAAATACCTTGTTATCTTCTCTTCATCTTATCTTCAGTTCTGTTTATCCACTGATAAAACTACATTCTATTACTCACATTTTCAAACCACCCTGGACAAAAAAATGTCTCCATCACGGTAGTGACCAGCTCATTCAGGTTCTAATTCAAAACATTTGACGATCTCTTCACACAACAAGCAATGCATGTACTTGTCCAGGCACTTGTCATCAAACTCTGGACTATTGCAACTCACATTTAGAACAATTCCCTTATTTTGCCAACCAACCCCTGCAACCTTTCCACAGTGCTGCAGCCCACCTGGTGTTTAACATTTCCAATGATCTAACTCCGTAGGCGCTGAGGGCTCGAAAGCTGAGGTCTGGTGATGTCTCTGCTTTCCTGAACTAACACTTGTCATTTTATTATTGTTTTCTTCTACTACTGACCCTGAGAGCTACTTTATTAGGTAACAAGTGCTACTATTACCGTGTTGTGTGGTTGTCCTTCTTAGCTCATCTTAAGATGAATGCATTCACTATAAGTCGCTCTGAGTCGATTCTGCTAAATGACCTAAATGTAAATGTGTCAGGACACCTCCCTTTCCCTCAATGTTAGCAAAAACAAAAGGTCCGAATCCGCGTCAAAAGGCTTTCAGCAGAGAATCAGCTGATTTAACTTCTTCTGCGTAACACAGTCGAGGACTTGCCGTCGAACATCAATGCCACAAATACTGTCAAGATGACACAACAGCATCTCCATTCTAAGGCATGGAACTAAATTAGGGAGGCCACTCAGGTTTCACTCCACATACTAGTGCTGCGCTATAAGGAGCATCCTGACCAGCTGCATAACAGACAGCGTCCTGACCAGCTGCATCACAGACAGCGTCCTGACCAGCTGCATCACAGACAGCGTCCTGACCAGCTGCATCACAGACAGCGTCCTGACCAGCTGCATCACAGACAGCGTCCTGACCAGCTGCATCACAGACAACGTCCTGACCAGCTGCATCACAGACAACGTCCTGACCAGCTGCATCACAGACAGTGTCCTGACCAGCTGCATCACAGACTGATAGAAATAATTGTTTTTAAATTGTGTTTCAATTGGAGGAAAAAATAGCACAACAGCACACAAAAAATGATATTTGAGCACTGGTTGTCCTGAAATGAAGGAGGCAGGGTAGCCTAGCAGTTAGAGCATCTGACCAAAAGGTAGCTCGATCAAATCCCAGAGCCGACTCCAATTACTCCCATGTCCTTGCTAAATATATGAATGTGTTTTATACTTATAAAAAACTATACTGGTTTTCCGTACATGGTTGGTTGTCTGTGGCACGGCTGGTTTTATTATTCCAGATATAAGGCACTGCTTGTAAACAGAGACTGTATCCAAAATGGAGCCCTATTCCAGATTGAAGGCATTACATTTGAACTGAAACTGTGTTCCAAATGGAGCCCTATTCCAGATTGAAGGCATTACATTTGAACTGAAACTGTGTTCCAAATGGACCCTATTCCAGATTTAAGGCATTACATTTGAACTGAAACTGTGTTCCAAATGGACCCTATTCCAGATTAAAGGCACTACTTGTAAACAGATAACTATAGAAACATGTGCCCCTTAATAGAAGACAAAAGCCATGTTGTGCTGCAGACAGTGTTTCCTTTTCATTGCTCTGGCCAATGTCTGCTGTTGATGTTAGGCTACAAAATGTGGAATCACCAGGATTCAAGTCTCATCACAGTTTTGTGGGTCAGCTCTACTAAAAGATACTGAATGAGGGAGAAGGTGGAAGCATTTATTTGGTCAGCCAGTCTCCATGGCCATGGACAGAAGCATGTGTCCCAAATCACACCCTATCACATATATAATTGCCTAACATTATTTTAAGGTCCCATAGGGTTCTCATTAAAAGAAGTGAGCTTCCATTTGAGATGCACACAGAGAGAGCTGGCCAGTTGCTCAGTATGATGGCTGAGTCGACAGACTGTGGAATAACCACAGACATTCTGGAATCCCTCTCCTTCAACAGTCTTTTCATAAACTGTTATTCCAGTCAGCAACAGAACAGTTTTGAACCAAAACTGATCACTTGATTATCATTCAGAACTCACATACAGGGATAGATGCAGTCATTTACACAGATCGACATAGTCCATATTTACTGTATATATAGACACCAATAGACATAGTCCATATTTACTGTATATACAGCTCTTAACCTGTATGTACAAAACTGAACCTTTTTCTTTCCATTCCAAATGTTTGAGTGAGGAACAGAAGCGTTCAATTTGCAGTGGTCTCTTGATATTAACCCTTCGGTTCCTCATTCAAAGCCTCCCTTTCCAACTTTTTGGAAAGGAAAGAAAAAGTTGCAGTGGAAAAAAAAGATCCAGAGCTGTATATAAAGTGTGGAGAACAAGTATTTGATACACAGCTGATTTAGCAGGTTTTCCTGCTTACAAAGCATGTAGAGGTCTATAATTTTTTATCATAGGTACACATCAACTGCGAGAGACATGGTATGATTTTTAAATAATTAATTTGCATCTTATTGCATGACATAAGTATTTGATAGATCAGAAAAGCAGAACTTAATATTTGGTACAGAAACCTTTGTTTGCAATTACAGAGCTCATACGTTTACTGTAGTTCTTGACCAGGTTTGCACACACTGCAGCAGGGATTTTGGCCCACTCCTCCATACAGACTTTCTCCAGAACCTTCAGGTTTCAGGGCTGTCGCTGGGCAATACGGACTTTCAGCTCCCTCCAAAGATTTTCTTTTGGGTTCATGTCTGGAGACTGGATAGGCCACTCCAGGACCTTGAGATGCTTCTTACGGAGCCTTAGTTGCCCTGACTGTGTGTTTTGGGTCGTTGTCATGCTGGAAGACCCAGCCATGACACATCTTCAATGCTCTTACTGCAGGAAGGAGGTTGTTGGCCAAGATCTCGTGATACATGGCCCTAACCATCCTCCTCTCAATATGGTGCAGTCATCCTGTCCCCTTTGCAGAAAAGCATCCGCAAAGAATTATGTTTCCACCTCCATGCTTCACGGTTGGGATGGTGTTCTTGGGGTTGTACTCATCTTTCTTCTTCCTCCAAACATGGCGAATGGAGTTTAAACCAAAAAGCTTTATTTTTGTCTCATCAGACCACATGACCTTCTCCCATTCCTCCTCTGGATCATCCAGATCGTCATTGGCAAACTTCAGACGGTCTGGACATGCGCTGGCTTGAGCAGGGGGACCTTGTGTGCCCTGCAGAATTTGACATGACAGCGTAGTGTGTTACTAATGGTTTTCTTTGAGACTGTGGTCCCAGCTCTCTTCAGGTCATTGACCAGGTCCTGCCGTGTAGTTCTGGGCTGATCCCTCACCTTCCTCATGATCATTGATGCCCCACGAGGTGAGATCTTGCATGGAGCCCCAGGCAGAGGGAGATTGACTGTCTTTTTGAACTTCTTCCATTTTCGAATAATTGCGCCAACAGTTGTTGCCTTCTCACCAAGCTGCTTGCCTATTGTCCTGTAGCCCATCCCAGACTTGTGCAGGTCTACAATTTTATCCCTGATGTCCTTACACAGCTCTCTGGTCTTGGCCATTGTGGAGAGGTTGGAGTCTGTTGGATTGAGTGTGTGGACAGGTGTCTTTTATACAGGTAATGAGTTCAAACAGTGGCAGTTAATTGGGGTATGTGTGTGTTTGTGTGTGTGTTGGGGTATGTGTGTGTTTGTGTGTGTGTTGGGGTGTGTGTGTGT